>VYZW01029225.1:30000-43136 GCA_013401315.1 Balaeniceps rex
TTTCAACCTTTGTGGACCCACAGAACTGCAGACGTTTCACTGGAGTTGCAGGTCCAGGCTTTTCTTAGACTGCATCTTGGCTGAGTGGCCATAGTGCACGGTCCTGGTTTCGTATTCACTCAGTCTAGAGAATCGGCCAAAGGCTGCAGTAGTTTCCTTCCCAGGGAAAACTGTGTCCAGGAGCAAACTGGGAGATGACTCTTTGGCTCTGCATCCTAGACATATCCTTATCTAAAACACAACCAAAAGATTTTACAAGACATGTCCAGTGCTCTCACAAGGATGCTTAGATGTAAAGTAGTGCTACTTGATGGCACCACCTTAAGAATTATTAGCAAGCAGTGATCCTCTGGTGGAAGAACTGCTGTTATTCTTGTTTCTTTGTCCTGAACAGCATGGATTCAATGCACTCTATCAAACAGGATTGCCTCAGCATGTACTTTGCACTATGTTGAGCGTGGGGCTCTAACGAACAGTTTATATCTTCTTCAGGAAATTACAACCCAGAAGTTGCCAACTTTTGAAATCTATTACCTATGATACAAAAACTCATCACGTGAAACGAGGCTTTCATCCATTCGTGTTCCTTACATCCTGAGGCCTGAGAGAAAAGTGGTAAAATATGATCATGTGCTAAAACACGATCACGTGCTAAAACATGAATAAACTGACATATTTTTAAACCCAAGCTCATGACTTTTGAACAGCTGGTGTTGGCAATCCTGCATGTTCATTGATTATTGCCTTCTCCAAGGAACTGTTAGAGTAGATACAGGGCAGTGTCACTGTTGGGAAAGGGTAAATTAAGCCCCAACACAGCTGTACAGAATGTTCTGAAATGTGACTGGTAATAAGTAAAATTAAGTATGAGTGACTAAGAAGTGGGCGCTGGACCAAGAAAGCAAAAGACTTAGGTATTCAAGTCAAGCCACCTGGCATAAATTGCCCCGTGCGTTTCCAAGACAATTGTATTTTAGTTGTTAATACTGAGAAACAGTGCATGGGATCTTTCCTCAGCCCATCACAATGCCCTACTATTTATCTGCTTCATACTATACAAATATGCAGAACCTTTCCTCTAACACACGTGCAGATGAGGTTTTTTGTCTATAAATCTTGCCTTATTCAGGGAAGTTTGTTACAATACTGCACAAAGGATGTGGTTGTCTCTGGACTCCAGTCTGTGGATTTGCATACGAAAAGGCTGACAAGAGGAAATCAAATACAAGGACAATCATCCTCCCAGTATCTACAACATATCTGATAAAAATAAACTTTTGCTGTGGGCTGTTCACTGTTTGAGAGAGAAAGTTGTAGCCTAGGGAGGGAGAAGGAAGAGGTGAAGGAAGACTTCGGCAGCAGTGTGAAAACAGAAAACCTTGCAGATACATTTTACCTCTCGATGTCCAGAGATACTTCTCAACTTTATTTGTGAACCTATTTCACTACCTGTATAACATTTAAAGGAAAAGTTCAGGAAGAATAAGGTACCACCATCGTGAGATTTTCCTACTGGTTGTAAAGGCAAAAGTACGTCACAGCAGAAAGCACGCAGACAGAATCTTCAAGATATGGTTGCCTCTATCAAAGTCAACAGCAAGAGGCAAAGTATCCAAACCTTCCAGTACAGCATTTCAAAAGTGGGAAGTGCTATAAGCCATAGAGATAGGGCCTGGGGATTTCAAGATTACTTTCTCAAAAGTAGAATAAATAGGGCTTTTAGGTAATTATTATTTAACTGAAAGCCAACATTGATGTCTCAGTCAGATGAAAAATTTACCTTCGCTTCTGCAATTCTGAAAATAAAGGGGGAAAAAAGCAAAGACAACAAAGCTGAAAAGTAGTGAAAGCAATATTTACTGTAGGTTCCTATAACGCTTTTCACATCTGGAGATTGGAGGATAAAAGAATACTTCATTGCTAACCTGGAATAAACCATTGCTTTTACAATTTCCATCCTGCTTTCATACAGGTAACATGTAACTGCAGAGAAATGGTCTATAAAAAGCATAACTTGCTGCCCCAGAAGCATTATTCAATCATTAGGCTTTACAATAATTATATCATCAAGTTTTCAATTTCTTAATTTACTTTCTCAGACCAGTTCTGCCCGAGAACCTGAAAAGAACACTATACATGTGTAACAAGAGGTAAATACCCCCCCAGATAAAATTCAACACCTTTAAAAAGATTCCTGATCACCATCATACTACAGTCAACACAATGCCCTGATTGCCAAAATTGCTATTGCTATTAAGTAAATATTGTTATTAAGGAACTATTGCTATCAGATATTTCACATGTAGAAGCCTTATGTCAAGATCAACAAGTGCCCATGAAACAAAAGTGAAATACAGAATTATTTCTAAATTCATAGAGAAGATATAAATGGCTGCCTCTTTAATCCCATGTCCCTCAGAAAAAAAAGCAAGACTTTTGCTATAAGAAAGATACATAGTGAAAACTTTGGTTAAATTTATATTCATATTGTAACTATATGAACAATTTTAAAATTAAAACCTATTTTGATTAATTTTCAGTATTGTTAAGTCTATCAAAGAGAAATCTCTTAGTTGATAATAGTAGTCTATTTCCAAGAGTTATCTGTGCTGTATACACTACATATGGGCAATAAAACACCAATAAATTCAGGTACAGGTTTTAGACCTAACTACTGCCTTATTCTGTGCATAGACTTAATTTATTTCTTTCAGCTGATAATATGATTCAAATGGAACATGTTTACAACATCACAGTCTCTTGCATTAATAGAGCTTATGCCTGGTGATCATCTTCTAATTTGGGGGTTTGTATATATTATGTATACACACACAGAGGCACACACAAAGCAAATATTAAGCAAATCCAATCTAGTACTTTTAAAAATGAGTACTGCATAAACAAAACATAAGCGCACACAGCAATTTCATGTTCTAAATCCACCCACATAGTTGTTCTCAGGAATTCAAGAACAGAGCTGCATGGGCAGATTCACAGAATTTGAGTTACAGACATCTGTGCTGAAATAATGATCAGCATATGAAGGTTTTGTTCATTAAGCAACAGAATAAGGTCTTGTTTTTTTATTTATTTTATCCTCAAAAAGAAAATAAATACACAAAAATCACAACAACAACAACAAAGCAGAATAAGCTCAAGGCACTCGACTGCTTTCATTCACTCCCAGAAATCTACTCATCTTAAAGCATAATCTTAGTGCAATTCCAGGAACAAGCCATGATAAACAAACTTGCATGTATGAAATCAGTTACCTTAAAAATCTGGAAAAAATGGGATAGATTAAACTACAGTGTAGTCTGTAGGATAGTATTGTCTTCAGCTGCTGCCAATACCACCCTGCAGATGAAGATATAAAATCCCTAAAAGACCAGATGTAGAACTGCCAGTCCCTATGAATTATTTGTCTCGGTGCCTAAAAGTCAGAGCTCAGCTTAAAGTCCTATGCAGGAAGTCTTTCCCTTCCGGGACACTTTTTTTACATTAACGGTACATAGTTTTATGGTCCACAAAGATGCCCCATCTTTCTTTGAACCCTGCTAGGGTGAGTGGCCTCATTTTGCCCCAATTACTTCCTACGGCAGTAAGTTTTACAGTCTAATTACCCATTATGTCAGAAAGTCTGATAAGCAAAGCAGTCTTGGCAAAAGTCTAGAGACTAAAGCAAAAGATGGACCAAAAGCCTAAGGCAAAAACAAGTTTCCTCCTTTAAAGGAAAGACTTTATGCTATTCTGATTTTACTTTCCTTTTCACGGAATGTCCCCATGCTCATGTGTTACAAGAACAACAGCAGAAGCTTCATTTGTAACTGTAATTTTATTCATGTCATCCTCCCATGCATCTTTCTTGCAAGGTAGACAATTCCCCATCTTCAATTTTGTGAGCTAAAACAAGAGAGACAGCACCTGGGTTTTGTTTCAACAGCTTGCAGCAGCAAAGTTTCCCAGCTTACTTTTAAGCATCATGACTTAAATTGATTATCTGAAAAAGGGGATAAATTTGTACATTTTTCACAGCCACCTCAGAGCTCCAGGGCACGAACCTTTCCCTTCTGTGGCTTTCAGTCAATATTGAATGACTTTTCAAGAACTTGATTCAAGAGCATCAATGGAGCAAGAACTAGTTATACAATGGTGTTATCTCTGTGCATGACCTGCCACAAAACCCGTGCTCCTCTGGGATGATAGCATGTATTAATATTGGGAAAAAAGGTAGAAGAACAAGTATAAAACCTTAGTAAGTGAGCTTGCCAGGCATACCTATTTCTTCTGGCAAATGCTGAAATAGCTGGACAGGAGGAGCTATAGTACCTCTGCAGACAGATATGCCCAGGGAAGGTTCTAGAGTAGTTATAATACGAGCCCAATCCCATAGATTTCAATAGGTCAGGACTGTTACCACACAAACCTAGCCATGACTCACAGCATTCCACTCTAAAAGAATATGTACACCCCATCTTCATGGTCTTCTGCTCCATTACAAGCAGATTTGTAATCAAACATAACTTCTAGTTTAGTTTTCTCAGAAATAAGTAGAATCTTGATCAGCAAATTCTTTTCTACCATAAATTATGCAGCACATGTTGCAGTTTATTAATCCTGCCCAGTCTTGAAAGCTACAGGGATTTCACAATTCCTCCTGTAACATTTACAAAATATTTCCATAAATTTCCTACTTACTGAGCAAATAACATATCATCCCCAGTTAATGTTCTTAACACAGAGTCAGAACATCAACTCAGGGTATCACGTATGGAGCATCCAGCTGGTTCTCTCGGTGAGAGGACAGCAGAGACATAGTTTGTGGAATTGAAGTCTCACCAAGAAGAAAACCTGCCCCCAGGGCAACAGGCACAGATAAGAACTGGTGCAGCAAGGACCTACACTTCTGGTTTGTAGCTCTGCTCTCACAAGTAAATGGATGCACAGGGCTCACAGGGGCTTTCCTCGTTACTGAGCAGTGGTTATTCCCTATAAGACATGCCTGTTCAGAAGGGAATAAATACAAGACTCAATGCTCCATTTTGCTGCCACCAAACTCAAATTCTAAAAACTAAGTAGAAGGTGTTATATGGGTAGGTAAAGAAATCATATCATACATATTTTTATATGGGTGTTTTACCTTCTAAAACATCTCCTATGATTAGATCTTCCCCCCCAGTTTATAAGCAAAGTCTATTTTAGTAGTTTTCACTCAGTGCATGACCACAGATATTTTTATAGCAAGCATATCTGCAAAACTGTATGTGGGACTCCTAATAGGCATTACTCTAACTGGTGCGGGTCAGTAATGATTAAACATTACCAACAAATGATCCTTTTTTTAATAAGGCCTCAGTATGCTTAATCTTAGCCAACAGTAGTCAATTCACAGGGTGAACTCAAATTATGAATTTGCACTGTCGGACTCTGATAATAGCAGGATGCTCTGGGTTACTAACAAGAATATTTCAGCTGGCAACCGCCTATGACCCAAGGCATGCACAGAACCCAAACGACCCCTCGGCGCCCGCAGGCCCTCGAGCTGTGAGCATGGCAAACCCCTACCACAGTGTACCTTCAGCCTTAGGGTTGCCGGGCTTCCTGTCGGCAAGGTTAAATGAAAACAGAAGCAGCATCCTATCACATTCCCCTAGTTCATGACGCTGAGTTCATTTCACGAAAGCCTTATTTTATGAGACAAATGATAGACTTCAGGTGCTTTTGAAAGACGGTGGGAGAGAAGGGAATCACTTAATAAGAGCGGAGACACAGAGACAAAGGTCCAGGAAACAAACCCGCTGCTGTCCCTTCTTAATTTCTATCAGAAAACAAACACTTCAAAACAAGCTGCCACCAAATTCTCAATACCCCAAGCTAAGCAGCCGAAGGCCCACACACGCCGGACGCCCATGACTACCTCAGTGGCGGCAAGGCTGCGGCCTGAGGGAGGGCCGGAGCCGCCGGCCCTCAGGAGAGGAAGGGCAGGCTGGGCCACCCTAGGGGAACCACCACGCACACGAGCCATGTTTCACCCGTGCGCCGCCGCCTCCGCCTCCTCCTCCTCCTCCCGAGCCGCCCCCGCAGCGCCGGCGGCACCGCGGGGCCGCAACGCCAGCGCCGGGGCCCGCTGAAGGTGGGGTCATCTGCCCTGCCCTGCCCCGCCCCGCCCACAGCCCCTGCTCCGCCCCGCCCTCCCTCTCGGCGGGGGGAGGTGGGCGTCTCGCCTCCCGCTGATTGGCTGGCGGCAGCCCCGCCCCTCCCCGCCACCTGCCGCGAGCCTGCATCCCGCTACCCTGGCCCTTCGGTGGGCAGTGGTGCGCACGCGCACGGCAGCTCGGCGTGTTAGGGGCCCAGCCCACCGCCTGACTGAAAATTGCCGTCAGCCTCACTTTGAGAGCTGCAGGCGTTTGAGGGAGAGAGGCTGTCTTACTGCTTTAGTAACGACTCGTGTATTTTGCCGGAGTTTTTTTTTTTTTACCCCGCTCCTGTGGCAGCTTCCCGCCCTCACCTCTCGCAGGCGTTCGTGACGAGGGTCGGCGAGCCGGTAGGCCCTTGCACGTTAAGGCGCCGCAAAAAATTGTCTGGGGTCTTTCCGCGCGAGGCGTCGCAGCTGGTGAGCCGTTGGGAACGCTCGTGCCGCTGGCCCCCGCCATGTATTACAAGTTCAACGGCTTCACGCAGAGGCTGGTCGGGGCAGCGGCGTCCACCGCCTACAACCCCCAGGTAACGCGGTCGCCGCCCCGGGCGCCCTCCCGGCCGTGACCTTCGCCGTCCTCTTCCTTTTGCGGCGTCATTTGCTCCCCAGAGCCGCTGGAGGAGCCGGGCCAGCCGCCCCCTCCGGGGGCCCAGGCCGGTGGAAGTGGCAGGGCTCGGGCCGAGCCCCGCGCTGTGGCGGCGGGCGGAGGGGGCCGCGGGGAGTTGGAGTTGCTGGGCGAGTGCGCTTGGCTGCTGCTGTGGTGATTGCCTCGCCTGCCGGCCCAGGCGTCCCCGGCAGGGGTTCGGGGCCTGGTGGCGTTTATTTCGCTGGGGAGGGGTCTTCCGCGCCCCCCGTGCGCATCCGCGGTGCACCTAGCGAACCGGGCCTGTCGTGTGACCTTGGGCAAGGCAAGACGCTTAGTTCCGCGGTGCACCTCTCGATTCAGTTCTGGGATGCACTGGGTGTTACAGCAAGACATTAGTACACTTCCGTCATGTAGAACTGCCCCTGAGCTAGAATGGTGGCTGGTGGTGTCCCCCTGTCTTGTCTGTGCATGCGGAAAAACTAATTACTGGAAGCATTAAAACTCTAATTAGAGAGGATACACATCTATAGAAGTTTGTTTAAAGCAAAATGAAAAATAGCCTTTCCTCTGTGTAATGCTGACATATTTACTAAGTGTATACAGTTTAACAGTTGCGTTAAATAGGCTTAGACTTTCCGTACTTTGTAGTTAAAGTACATGGTTAATTCTGTGGGAGTCGGGGGGAGCTGAGGGAGGGGAGAATAGATCCTGATTAGCCATTTCAAGACATTAAGGAGTTGCATATTGGTGAAAAGAAACCACAGAACTTGTTTGCTTGTATGTACATCAACATAGATTCCTAAATAATACTAGGAAGATTTGTAATGTGGTTTTGTCATTGGACAAAGACAGCGTGGTTGCTATACTGCGTTCAAGTTTCTGAGTAAACTTTGAAAAACTTAAGTTCTCACAGTTTAGTAATAAAAAAAAACAACCTGGAGATTAAGGATTAGAAGAATGATTTTTGAAAAGTCAACCTTCCAAAGAACTGGCTCCAGAGAGCAAATGTATCTGATATGACTTGAAGTTTTTAAGGAAAAAGAAAAAGGAGATAAATGTGCACACACAGAAGTGAAATCAAAGTTATGGTTTGCCTTTTTCCTGATAAACTCATTAATAAAAGGTAACTGAAAGACACTGCATTCTTGTAGTCTATAATGTGTATTGTGATACACAAATAACTGTTTCTATTTCATTCTTCCTTAGCCTAATTCTGTTACCAACCTACTTTACAGTTCTGCTTTCCTGGATATCCTTGACTATCCAAGTTTTAATTGGAAAATCCAGTCATCTTCTTCAAGCAAGAATATTGTATTAAGCTTCTGTAAAATCTCAAGTTGTTTCAAGGGGTCCAGACCAATTACAAAGCTTTTAATTTTCAATTTTTTTGAAGTTAAGATGTTATAGTTTAGATGGATAGGCAATTAAGAACTGGATGATCAGGCTTAGCATAGTGGTTAATGGGTCATACTCTGCCGGGATGTTCATAACAAGTGGAAAACTGCAGGTTACTGCAGGACTATATCAATTACCTGGAGCAGGCAATAGAGTGCACTCTTGTAAAGTTTACGGAAGATATCAAGGCAGTGGCTCCAAAATGTTTGAAGTCGAGCTGCCATTCAGAGGGACCTATCTAGAGTGGAGGAATGAGCTGACAGGAATACTATAAACTTCCATGAGGAAAAAAGGCAAGGTTGTGCATGTGGGAAGGAAGCGCCCCTGGCAAGGATACAAGCTGGGAACTGACAGGCTGGTGGGAGCAGCTCTGTGGTAGAGACCCTGGAGGTACTGGCAGACAGCAAGCTGGGTGTGAGCCACCAGCATGTCCAACCCATAAAGGAGGCCAACAGCATTCTGGGATGTATCGCCATGTGCATAGCCAGTAGATTAAGGAAAGTGACAATCTCCCTCTACTCAGCACTCACTGGATCACATCTAGGTACTGCATCCAGTTGTGGGCCCTCCAGTATGGGAACGTTCTTGATCAACTGGAGCAAGTTCAGCAGAGGTCACCAAGATGGTTAGGGAGGCCAGAGCACTTGCCCTGGGAGGAGAGTATGAGGAAATGGCGGTGCTTCTACCTGGAGAAGAGAAGGCTAGGGGAGAGGGGGGCAGGTGCAGACCTAAGACCGGCCAGCCAACACCTACAGGGAGGTCATCAAGATGATGGAGCTGGGCTCTGCACAATGGTGCATGGTGGGAGGGCAGAAGACAACAGGCATAAGCTCCAACAAGAGATGTTCAAACTGGATATAAGGAAAGACATTTTCATGGTGAGAAGAGTCAGGCAGTGGAGCGGGCGCCCAGGGAGGCTGTGCAGTCTCCATCCTTGGAAGCTTTCAAGGCCAGACCAGACAAAACCCACAGCAACCTGCCCTCACCTCAGTTTGAACTAAAGAGCACTAGAGAGCCCTTCCATCCTGAATTACCCTATGATCTTAGTTAAACGTGGAGGTACCAGTGACTTTCTGATATGGCAATTTCTGTCCCAAGAAGATTTTTGTCCTCCTCTTTCCCATCACTCTTTGGAAGACTTCCTGGGTAGCTGTTGGGGGGTGGGGATGCAGGGCACAGGGAAGACAGCAGAATAAATAATATGTTCTAGTCTAAAAGTATGTCTGTTCGTTAAGAGTATGTCCAACAGGCACCTGTGCTAGAAAACACTCTTGCCACTATTGTAGTGTTTGGGGCACTTCTTACCTCTTCTATACAAAGTTATATTCAAAGAATAAATATTAATTAACACTTCATTTGTGTAGAGGAAAGCAAAGGCTAGGTTTACTGGGGGGGAGGGGGGGGGCTTCAAGCCCAAGCAGTAAAGTACCTCCTTTCTGAAAGAGTATAGCTTAGAACACTATGTATTAGTCTCTAGGTCATTGTGACTATTTTTCTGCAAATAATGCATCCTTTTTAGGATCCTAAGAGAAAAGCTCCAACACAAAAATACAGAAAGCTCTGATAACCACCTGGAGTAAAGTTGTCCTAAAGACAACACTCTTGGCTTCTGGAGCCCAGGTTGTGGAGTATTGCTTACCTTTCTGTTCAGCAGGCTCCACTACATTATAACAATCATCCCATTTTAAGTACATCTTTATTTTTTAGGGATTAAAAAGGCAGAAACAAGAGGGGGAGTACAGAATTCTCTGTTTTCCCACATTCTGGTGTGTTAATATTAGGTATGTAGGAATATCATTGCACTAGATACAGAAAGACATGATAAATTTTGAATTCTTGACATCTTCTAGATTGAAATGCTGTAGTGTCATATATAAAAATTGGTTCGTAAAGGGTCTATGCAAAACTAGCTTCACATGCAGGTATCATTGCAGATAGGAAAAACCCAAGTCTAGATAGATCTCACTTCTGTGCTCTGCAAGGCAGGAAAGAGAATGTCCGAGGAAGAATAATACTTTTCTTCTAGAACACTGTAATGATTTATTTTTAGGTCATCATCTGGCATTGTATTTCGCTTCAGTGTTGTCACTGAAATGTTAAAACCTAATTTTTGAGGGAATATATTTGAGAAGATGAGATTGTATCCAAGCAGGAGCATTTTACATAAGTCTTATGAATATTGGTTTGCTTTATAAATGTGGGTTTTTTCATATTGATGAAAGAAACTATCTTTTGTATCTGGCTCATCATTCACACAGCTTAGTCCTCAACTGGGGCACACAAACGTGCTATGCAATAGAATAGCTACATTTTTAAAAGTTACCTTCAGTCCCTTTTTACAATGTTCTTAGGCCAGGTTTTTGGTAGAATTTTTTTTTTTTTCAGTTTGACTCTACTCCGAGGTGGCACATTCAGATGCATCAGTCTGATAAAACTGTTTGCAATCAATAGAGATTAAAATATGAAAGGAATCACGTGAGTAAGTAGATGTTAAATCCAAAATGATGTAAATTTTTTCCTATTGATTTCAGATAGATATCCTGCAGTTCAAATTCTGCTTGGTCAAATATGCAGTATAATAATTCACTCTATTCTGTACTGTTACATTCTGATGCAGGTTTAAGCTTATTGTGGGCTTGCAAAATATTAGTCAAAATGTATTTCAGAAATTCTTTTGCAGACAGTAACATAACTAACAGCTTATACTAACAAAAAAAACCCCTCTTCCTTTGAAACCTGTATTGTTCTTTCCATCTCTGTCAGCGTTCTTAGAAGACTTAATTTTGCATTTAACAAAGTTATGTAAAGTAGTATGAACAATTTAGCCTGTTTGAATAAACGGGAACTTTCTCAGCTAGTGCAGGTGAGGAGTCAGATAGGTTAAAAACTACGACTTATATTTGGGAGGATAATGACTGCCATAACCGTTACAAATACAATAAAAACTATTAATTCAGGGTTGGCTTATGTTTAAAGTACAAATAGTGGGGCCAGTTTCAAATGCCGTCGGGTGAAGATGACTGTATGACCTTTTCCCTAGTTCTTCAAGGCTGACCATGGTCCTAGTAGAAATTTAGTCATACTACTGTATCTTCACTTGATACAACTTATTTTGCTTGTAGCTATTTAAAACCCCCACAAAGCACAGATCTTTTGATTTTAGCTGTTATGAATTGCTTGGAGTTCATTGAGAAACTATAATGGTTAACCTTCCATGCTTAGATGAACACAAAATCACTTTTACTTAAGTGTGTCATCCCAGTACAAAGCCTCAAGCGATCCTACCTAAAAGCGTCCTTGTGTTAGTGGTAACAAATGTATTTAACCTCATACAGTGAGGTGTGTTCTATTACGAAGGACCAGCTATTTAGGTTAGAAATGTCTAGGTTCAGCAAGTTCATAAAAGTTACTTCAATGGATGTTCTGAAATAATAAGTCTCAGCTTAATTTTGTTTCTTGTTCCCCTTTTCATTTTGGTCCTTACCTCAGTTTTCTCTACTTTCTCATTCTCTGATCTGTTTGAGCAATTCCCCTAACATTTAAAAACTTAAGTGTGGTGCTATCTCCCTTAAATTGTGCTCCAAATCCTTAACTGTTTTGTGCTGTCAGGAAAATGTAAATTTAGCTTGGGAATTCATGCAAGGCATAAGTTTGTTTTAACTTTGAGCATGTTGCCCAACCGACAGATAGATTGGGTCCTGACAGGAAAAACAAACACACTTTACAGAGGGGTAGGCAGAGAGTTTTGTTTGTTGTTTTGGATTAGCTATATGTCCTGACCTTTCATTGAGGACTTGAGCATATGACAGTCATTGCTGTAGCATGCTGATGAAATCAGCTGATGTTGACTCTTCTGCACGAGTAGATCTACTGTACTTTGTTGAAGAATTGGGATGAATTCCTGTTAACGTGATTAGAAATAAAAGATTAACACCTTAATATCAGAAGAGGAATTATCAATGTGAAACATTTTCTTCTGAAGCATAGGTCAAATGTGTAGAGGCGTTCATTCCTCAGTACTATCTCTAGCATAGTGAGACACTGATGTTATGAAATAAACCCGTGGTTTTAGTCATGTTAAATACAAGTGACAATTAGGGGTCATTTAAGGTGTCTTAATGACTTGCGTAAAAAATGATCTGTACTGAAATTCTTATGTGTAATACCGAGAATTTCTCTTCAGCCACATTAAGCTTAGCAAGCAGCTGGGTGTGAGATAAAGTGCTTGCCACTTTCAGTAAACACAGACAAATACCCAGTTGGGACAGCCATGCGGTTACACTAATTTAGCTGAGCTTGGTTGGAGCTGACCACAAGATTCACAAATCATGGATGGAATTCAAGTGGAATTTTATGCTGGGGTGAGAGACCCTGATTAATGTAGTGTCCGTGTTAGGCAAACTGAACTGTCTCTTCTGCAGCGTGTGTTTTGTTGTACTCTTTCCTGAAGCCAATGAACCATATAAATGATTTTTATTTAAGTTGCTATGTGATGTTCTTAACTGGTGCCATGCTGCTTTGGAAGTAATTTACAACAGCACACTGATGATTATATGAGTTTTCTGAAATGGTTTCATTTGATTTCATGATGAAGTTAGTCACTTGAGTCAGGTTTGAATCTCCTGTTGCTCCAACAGAAGGGGATCTTAGAACTATCTGAACAGGAATGTATTTCTAAAGCCTGAAAAAGTATGCAATAACTTACAGTTGTTAACCCGACTGATTTCACTATTCTAATAGTAATCCGTAGAGTGCATCTTGCATCCAGGTGGTATCCTGTAGAGGCAGGCACTAATAACAAATGGTAGGGGTTGCTAATCACATTTTTAAGCCCCCTGTCTGGGAGTTTAGGAATGATAAAAGAAGTATCTTAGTCATGGAACTGTTTGAAATAGTTTGCAGCTTACTCCAATTCCCAGTACTTACAGTTTTTATACACTACAACAGATAGCTCATGAA
>VYZW01029226.1:0-11135 GCA_013401315.1 Balaeniceps rex
ATCAGTTGCCCCCATACATAAGAGGAAATCCTGGAAAAAAAAGTCAGCTCGTTTAGAAAGGGATGATGGGCCATTACAAAGAGTGTAAGAGGAAGAGGAAGAACTCGTAAATGAGACGGAAACCACCCGATCTTTATCCTTGAGTGAGCTGCGAGATATGTGAAAATCTCTATTCTTTGTAAACTTAACACTCAAAATATCTTATAGACCTTTCCTCATTTTGGCAACTTGCCATGAGCAGCATTTTACCTAACTCCAGTCTTATATCTCCACCAAGAGAGATAAGAGTCATTGATGACCTTCTATTTCGCTTCTGAAATTATATTTAATTTGGAATGTTTAAAGAATCTCTTATGTATATACAAAAATGACACACACAATGCAAGATACTCTCACTATCACCTTGATTTCTCAACTTTCTGTGAGCTTCCACCTGAGGGCATTTTTTATATATATAAAATAAGGATGAATTAAGCCATAGGAGTTACATACGCAAGAACAAACAGGAAGCCTGTGGTAAAAACCAAAATGTGTCTGCCATCTTTAACAGAAACATACAATTCAAAGCAATGACTGACAAATGTGATAAATGTTATGTTTGTTAAAGTTTAAGGTTATTGATCCTGTCTTAAATTCAAAATATTTAATTGCTAAGAATAGAAAAATACCTTTTGTGCTTTAGAATATGGGGTGCAGTAAGTTTACCACTGCATCTGATGCAACAAGCTGATGCACAGTTTAGATGGTAAAAAGACTGCCATAGAGTAGTGCCTTATCCTGGAGACTCTACAACTGCAATTAGCCCATTAGGAAAACCAGGGCATTATATTCAACAGAACTAAACAACTTGGTGTACTCAGGCACCATGACCAACAGTTCAAGTGTTTATTGCAAAGCTATTTTCTTCATACTAATGCATAACGTAAGAACTTCTCCATAAAGAGCACAGAGACCAAAGGTTCAAAAACCTGGTAATGCCTTTTAAGCAAACGGTTTGAAACTGTGATAATCTGACAGCATGCTGTCAATCTCCTTTTAGATGATCACCCAGGTGATTAGTAATTAAGATATTAACTGTGACTTTTCTATTTTTACTTTAAGTGAACCACTCCTATTCACCACTATTGCATTAAAAAAGAATGCATATTTAGGTCCCAAAAAGCAGACGAAACCCAGAGGGGAGTAGCTCATTTGATACAAGAGTCAGACCACATGTGCAGCTATGACAAGTAATGGACTTCATTTTTACCCAGCACAAATTCAGCCTATTGAGACAGTAGAGACAGAACAAAGGTGTCGATCTCAGAATGTGATTATACCCAAAAGTAGTTATCCATTTCATGAAGCATAATTAAAAATAACTTGGAGCCAACTTTCATTTTAAATATTTGGCTGTGTTGACTGTTAGCAACAAGAACTTAGTTTTTTTGCAACACAGATCCTGAAACAATAGGTCTGAGAGCCTGCATTAGGGAAGCCTTAGCATAAGCTGACCTGAAATGTCCAAGTCTACTGTAACTTGAAATCAGTATGCAACAAGACACCACAAAGTCACAAGCAGATGACAAAACAGCCACGTGCAAGAAGGTACTGTATACTAAGCACAACTATGTTGGGAATTTACTGAATCAAGATTTAAAGTAAGGACCTACTGATGTACGTTTGCTGCATTATTTAAACAATAATGCAGCAAAGATTGAAAAAAAAAAAAAAAGGATTTTAGTAGCTTATTGAGACAGAACCCTCTAAATTTAAATGGCATATAATCACATACTGTAAAGGAAACTTAAAATATTAAAAATTGTCATGATTTAACCCCAGTTGGCAACTAAGCTGGCAACTAAGCACCACACAGCCGCTCGCNGTATGGTATGGAATAGCCCTTTGGTCAGTTTGAGTCAGCTGTCCTGGCTGTGCCCCCTCCCAGTTTCTTGTGCACCTGGCAGAGCATGGGAAGCTGAAAAAGAAAGTCCTTGACTAGGGTAAGCACTACTTAGCAACAACTAAAACATCAGTGTGTTATCAGCATTCTTCTCCTACTAAATCCAAAACACAGCCCTATGCCAGCTACTAGGAAGAAAATTAACTCTAACCCAGCCAAAACCAGGACACAATGTAGACAAAACAAGTTATAAGGGAAGGTGTGAGTGGTTGTATTTTAGAAGCACACCCACCCACCGTGGTATCTTTCACTAACTCCCTGGTTCACAAGCTCTCATTTCCCCTGCAGCAAGTTGTGTAAATATCAAAGATACTGGATATTTGTATTGCTTCCCTTTCAAACACTTTGCCTCGTTTGGCTTGGCAAAAGAGTACTCTTATAGGTGCCATTTCACTAGCTAGCACACAGCGTACGCACTACCATAATCCACAGCAACAGACAGTAAGTTTAGCAGTATCATGTTTCTAACTAGGGTGCCTAAGAGCACCCTATATGCTACTGTACATCCTGTCCCTGGCAAGCCTTTCAAAGGTCAAAACAAGGACTTGACCTGCCAGCAACTATGTGAATTGAGCAAGGATTTGCAGGAGGAATCTCCTCCCTATTACACTGCAGCACAGAACAATAGGGTGTGCAATCAACATATATGTGTGTCATTCAGAAATAAGAGTATAAGTGATTGATCTTTCCTCTCAAAATTATTTCCGTCTCTTTCTCTCTCCTTTTTAGCATCCAACAGAAATTGTTTCCAACAAGAGTCTGAGGAGCTTGAGCTTGACCATCTATGTGCCAAATACCAATACAAATCATATCTGTTATCCATGAATGTGCAATGGCAAGTATGAAGCACTGAAAAAAAAAAAACAATATTTTTATCCAAGAAGTTGCAAAGGCAAATAAGAAAACACAAAAAAAAAAAAAAAAAAAAAGATCAACATATTGTAAACTTCAGCCTCAGAAGCCTGGACTATATATAGGAACTAAATCTCTTCTAAAAAAATTTAGAAAATAAGAAAAATCACAACTATCTTTCAATAAAAATAAATATAAGAAATAAAACTGATGTCTTATTTCTAAGGTGGGCAAAGGAACTCAAACAGGAGAGAACAGAAGTGAGAACCTTAACAGAACTAAACATAAGTATCTCATACCTTTCTCTACCTAGCAGGATTCAAACAGCTGAGTGACCTTCTATCAAACATCAGAAGTTTTGCAATGCAGAAGGGCCACATACTTTTCCAATTTAATCTGAAGTGCAAACTCAGATACTTCAGAATTTTCATATCGTTGCTAAAAAGAATATTCCAAAACTTTTAAGATTACATACCAAGACAATTTATTGCCTGACTCTCTTCTCAAATGCATTTTTTCCTCTTATGATATCAAACTGTCACAAAATAACATCTTTGAAACACTTTTCCCTTTTACCGCTGCTATTTTCAATCTACATGTTGGTATTATCATCCAGGCAACACTGTCAATAACAGAGTAGATAATAAGAGAAACTTCTGACTCCTGTTAATGTTTAAACCTGCATTTGAAAAGGTAGTGCAAAAGACTGCATGCAGATTTTTGTTGTTTCCTTGCTCTATTGCCAAGAAGCCTTGTTATAGGCAATTTAAGAGAAGGGTGTGGTGGGTTGACCCTGGCTGGATGCCAGGTGCCCACCAAAGCCCCTCTATCACTCCCCTTCTCAACTGGACAGGGGAGAGAAAATATAACAAAAAGCTCATGGGTTGAGATAAGAACAGGGAGATCACTCAGCAATTACCATCACAGGCAAAACAGACTCGACTTGGGGAAAAATCAGTTTAATTTATTACCAATCAAAACTGAGTAGGGTAATGAGAAATAAAACCAAAGCTTAAAACACCTTCCCCCCACCCCTCCCTTCTTCTCAGGCTCAACTTCACTCCCGAATTCTCTCCCTCCTCCCCCTCCAAGTGGCACAGGGGGACGGGGAACGGGGGTTGCGGTCAGTTCATCACACATTGTCTCTGCCTCTCCTTCCTCCTCAAGGGGAGGACTCCTCACACTCTTCCCCTGCTCCAGCGTGGGGTCCCTCCCATGGGAGACAGTCCTCCACGAACTTCTCCAACGTGGGTCCTTCCCACAGGCTGCAGTTCTTCACAAACTGCTCCAGCGTGGGTCCTTTCCACGGGGTGCAGTCCTTCAGGAGCAGACTGCTCCAGCGTGGGTCCCCCATGGGGTCACAAGTCCTGCCAGCAAAACTGCTCCAGCATGGGCTCCTCTCTCTCCACGGGTCCACAGGTCCCGCCAGGAGCCTGCTCCAGCGTGGGCTTCCCATGGGGTCACAGCCTCCTTCAGGTGCATCCACCTGCTCCAGTGTGGGGTCCTCCGTGGGCTGCAGGTGGATATCTGCTCCACCATNNNNCTTAAATATGTTATCACAGAGGTGCTACCACTGTCGCTGATGGGCTCGGCCTTGGCCAGCAGCGGGTCCATCTTGGAGCTGGCTGGCATTGGCTCTATCGGACATAGGGGAAACTTCTAGCAGCTTCTCACAGAAACCACCCCTGTAGCCCCCCCGCTTTTGCCACGCAAACCAAATACAAAGGGACAATGATTTTTTTAAAACGGCTTTTTTCATTATTTAATGCTACATCTGCATTTTTTGAATGGTATTCTGGTTTTAATTCATGTTAATCTGTTTTGGTTTTAACCAGACTGTACTTGGGATACAAATCTATGGACAAAGTATATGGGAGATGTAATGATGCAGCTGAAAATAGCACAAAGCATTACTAGATAAATCCAACCTAATTCACTTCTTTGGCAAGGCTGAAGGAATTGTGGGAGCAGGGTTTGACATCTATTTTCATTTTGTATGAAGGATAAAGTAATTACAGAAGAAAACAGTTTCCCAGTCTCTTTTTCCCCTACAGCTCTTGTTCTGCAATCAGATAAAGGCTGAGCTTCTACAGAACAGATGGGAGACTTCCAACCCAAGGAAAGGGCTCATAATTGCAAGCATTAATGAAGTTACATGAAAACAATACAAAATTCCCATTATTATTTCACCACGAAATACAGCATTCAAAAGTAAAAAGTTCACAGAAAATGTAATAACACAGATGTTAATCATTTGCTGAAGGTAAGCAACATTATAAAAAAAATTTAAGAAGAAAAAAAGGAAAGAATGCTCACAAACTAGCTTCCTTAGCAACTGGGGTGTGTAACCTCAGTACATCTAGCTGAGAGAAGACTTATTTCACAAGACAACAGAGTTTAGGATGCACTCCCTAATGAAAGAAAGACTGCTAAAGAAAGTACAATGCCACTAGGAGACATCCGACTTTCAATATTCTTTAAATCTACAATGAACCAAATTACACTGGGAATATTATGTTGCTGAAGGTGACATTTAATAGGATAAAAGTCACTGAACCAAGGTTAGGGCCACCTGCAGATGCTAGTCATCCAACAACACTGCAAGGAACAGAATATCAGTCTTATTGACCAGGCACAACTAATTTCACATACAAGTCGTCATATTCTGCATAACAATATTTTTATTTAATTTCATTTCTATTCTATCAATGCACTTTAACAGAAGCAGCTGTAGTTATTTCTCTATATGAAGATTGTTAGGTATTGTGGAGTCTATTACAATGAACAGCTTGTGTAAAAATTAGCCCTAATGAGAAGCTGAGAAATTATATGTAAAAGAATTATTCTCACTGTCAACCCCACATGAATTTCTTAATGGGCAAACATTTAAAAAAATTAAAAAAATTCCAAGACCCACTAAAGAGGCTCTCCATTCTTTCATCATAAATATCCTCCACTGCTATTGGGGTGGTGTTTGTTGTTTTTTGGGGTTTGTTTTTTTGGGTGGTGGTTTTTTTTTTTTGGTTAAGTAACAGAACTACAATAAGACTCTCAGAAAGCATCAAACTAGTTAAAAAAAAAATCCCTATTTAGAACTTCACACACACAAAAAAAAAATCACTGATATTACATTTAAAGCATCTAAGTCAGATTTTTTTAGTCAGTCAACCAGTTAAATATATATAAATATACATAATTGCTATGTTCTACATCAGTGACAATTACTCCCTGACAAAGTTGGGTATATGTGCAGTACTGTACTTTCTGGGCTCATTCAAAAAATAACACTTTCAAACACAGCTGTGTGAGTTAATATGAAAATTCTTATGATGAAAAGTAAGACCTTTTCATACTTATCAACCTTTTCACATGAATGGAATATTTAGTCTGTACTTATTAAACCACAGACATGTGAATACCTATCCTGCATTGTTACTGACTGCTGTTATTCCTTTTACTCCAGTCTTCAGTAAACCCCCAATGAGGTTTTCAGGAAGCCCACACAATCCAAAACCTACACAAAATAAAAGAAAATTGAATATGTAACAAGCGTTTGAAAGAACACAGTTTAATCAGAAGTCTGAGAATGTGCACTGGTTAATTAAAAATCTTTTCTGAGTAGAACAAGCTCCTTAGTTGACTAAAGAAACCAACGCTTCTGGAGTAGTGGAACCTTCCCAGTCACTTCCCTAGTACTGGAATCTCCCAGTCACTAGATGCTTCCCAGTTAGGATGAAAGCAATTTAACCATCAGAAGTCTGCTCACACACAATTTGCCTTTGGAGAAAGGCTCCAGGACCTTGGCTCTCCTGATATGTGTCCTAACCACTGCACTGTGCCATTGTATTCATTATTCTTCCTTCTCTTTCTACCCAACTAACCTTCAGTTCTTTGCTGCATATAACAATGTCAAACAAGAGGAGTGAGGAGTTCTCCCATACAGCATAGCATATATTAGGTGATAAAGATCTGGGAATCATAACGTTCTCTGGAATATGTGTAACTAGAAGCACAGTAACCCAGATCTCCACCCTGGCTGAGGTGCCTCACACTCCTACTTGTTATGCAAGAACCCAATATGCCTAAAATGAAATACCACACCACATTTGAGGCACCTAAGTCTTAGGCCAGGCTCCAATACTATGACTACTAGCATTTTGTTTCCAACCACTTAGCCTCAGATCTTCTTTTGTTCCAACAACAAAAAAATATAACAATTCTTCCTATAAGACATTTTGCCTCATTACAGATCTCCAGTGAGGTTTCCCATGTTTTACAACATTACATCCACTCTTCTTCAGTACTAAAAATCAGTTATAGCCTATTAAATAGAGAGAGCACCTTTTCTTTCAGTAGATTGAACAGCATGAAATTATTAAAATCATCTAGAATATTCAAAAGCTTAAGTCACAATGAAAGCCAATATGACACAACTTCTTGACTCTTCTGGAAATATTACACATATCCATTTAGTGTGTGCTGGCTTTGGCTGAGACAGAGTTAAATTTCTTCATAGTAGTTTGTATGGGGCTATGTTTTGGATTTGTGCTGGAAACAGCGTTGATACACAGCCGGGACAGCTGACCCCAACTGACCAAAGGGATAGTCCATACCATATAATGTCATGATCAGCAATAAAAGCTGGGGGAAGAAGGAAGGGGGGACAGGTTTGGAGTTATGGCATTTGTCTTTCCAAGTAACCATTACGTGTGATGGAGCCTTGCTTTCCTGGAGATGGCTGAACACCTGCCTGCTGATGGGAAGTAGTGAATGAATTCCTTGTTTTGCTTTGCTTATATGTGCAGCTTTTGCTTTACCTATTAAACTGTTTTTATCTCAGCCCATGAGTTTCCTCACTTTTACCCTTCCAATTCTCTCCCCCATCCCACTGCAGGGGGAGTGATCAAGTGGCTGTGTGGTGCTCAGTTGCCAGCTGGGGTTAAACCATGACAAGTGTGATGTAGATAAGTATTATCTTCACTTCCTACAGTCAGAAACAGGTTAGGCAATTCGTTCAAGGTCACAGAGACCCAGTGACTAGGCAGATACAGAATACAGAGAATGCTACCATAAAAATAATCAAACCAAAATTGATTTCTTCACCATCTGAAATAATAATGTTAACTTGAAAAAGACCAAGTTAATTTTCTGCATTCAAACTGGCATAAGTCTTAACACTTCACTAGTGCGGAAAAAAGCTAATAATTTTTCTGAGGCTTTTTCCCCTCCCCTAAGAAACAAACTGGGATTTTTCTTACTGAAAGAGTCTGTCCCATCATTAGCAGAGTAGAAAATCCCTTGTTTAAAATACCCATACAAGTATATGGATTCTCAAGTTATCATTAAAAGAACCATGGTAAAAAGTATCTCATTAATAGAACATATGATTGCATCCATAAAGAATTTAAATATTTACCACCAACAAGTATAGTTGCCCCATTGGGTATATCTTTTACAGCTTCGACAGGATCGGTATAAAATTTGGTGTTGCGATGATAGCTAGCAGAAAAATAGCATCCACAATTCTGGAACATTAAAAGAAATAAGTGAATGAATAAAAAGCATTATATTGTAGCTTTATAATTACGACCATCCCTCTGTCTAGATAAGAGGGGGAATATATATATATATTAAAAAAAGATATTGCTACTGTAAAGACTAAACATTGTGGAGGGACAGAGTAAGAGAGAGAGAGAGAGAGAGAGAGAGAAGGGTTCAGCTCTACAAAACAAGGACTCTATTGTCTCTCTATCCCCCCTCCCAAAGTCACATCACCCATATTTTGCTACATTCATATGTATTATGAAGGCTTTAGGCTTAATGAGCTGCATCAATTTGATGATATCCAAACAGATTTTAAATTTCTGAATTCCATCCTAAACTGCTGGCAAATTGTGACTTATTGTGAAGAGATTCACAAATGCAATCCCTCAGCATGAGCAACCCAAAGATTGGTCTAACCTGTATATTGCTACTTGTAGCTTCAAAGATATAAACATAACCAGAAATTGATGAAGCAGAGAGCCAACACCACCACAAAATTTGAGTGGAGGCCAAGGAACAATACAAAGTACAGCATTGTACTGGCAGTATAGTAAGCAGGGACTCCCTTTGACAGAGTGAATCTTCCCCCAGCTTCCTAACACAGTCTTAGAGCTCTGTGTTGTTGAAGAACAACCCAGAATCAGGCAGGCTCCAAACTGATGAGGGAAATCAATACAAATCCCACCCCCAAATCTAGACTTCACAGTGCAAAGCCATTATACAGTAACCATCATAACTCATCTATTGTATTTTTAGGTCACAGTTATCCTAACTCCCCCCCCCCCTTTAAGTATTTCTCACTAATACTACCATGGGTTAATACTAATTAAGTACTGTCAAGGCACCAGGAGCAATTGACATTTAAGTCACTATACTACATTGACACAACCTCAATTAATTGAGAGTAGTTAGAGGTTAAAATACTACCTACTGGTGTTTCCACTTCTAATTTCATAGTAAAAGTGAGAAATTTTAAATTGAGAAAGAAAAAAAATGAGTAAATAAATAATAAACAAGTTAATCTATGCACATTTTAAAGATAATAGCATAATTCTTCCCTAAAGAGTTGTCTTAAGATCCAACTACAACCAGGGCAACAATTTTTGGCTCAGTTTCAAGATTACAAAACTGCCTCCTTTATAAAATTAAGGTTGCAAGAGTTTATACTGAATATTAAGAAAACCTTTCTGAATGGAGGCTTATCTCCTTCCCAATGGAAACACTGACGCTCCTCTGCTCTGAGGGGCTCAAAAAAAACATCAATAAATGGGTCATAAGGAACTGTACCAGCTGAGGAAGCATAAAAGACCCTTCCCCATGCTCAATTATACCATGACTATTTCTTTCAGAAACACTTTTTTCTTAATGACAGTAAGACTGCAAAGAGCATCTCTTCTGGCCCCATTTAGTAGGCAAGCAACAAAACAAGTAGTAAGTCCTGGCAGCCTCAGGAACCCCAGTACAACAAAGCTGCAAGCAGGCATGCCAGGGTGGCCCCCTGCCTTCAGGCCTGACCAAGAGGGCCAGCACTTGAGGGAAGCCAGGCCACTGCTGTGTCCCTGTATCCACACATTGGAAAATATCTTCAAGAGACCACATGGTACTTTTTCCTTAATATTCCCAACTACCTGTAACAGTGGGGAACAATGGAACAGCATGTGTTATAGAATCATTTAGGTTGGAAAGGACCCTTAAGATCATATTGTCCAACTGTTAACCTAACACTACCAAGTCCACCACTAAACCATGTCCCCAAGTGCCACATCTACACATCTTTTAAATACCTGCAGGGANCTTTGTTGCTCTTCTTTGGACGTGCTCCAGCACCTCAATGTCCTTCTTGTACTGAGGGGCCCAAAAGTGAACACAGTATTTATTCAAGGCGCGGCCTCACCGGTACCAAGTACAGGGGGACAATCACTTCCCTAGTCCTGCTGACCACACTATTTCTGAGACAATCCAGGATGCCGTTGGCCTTCTTGGCCACCTGGGCACACTGCTGGCTCATATTCAGCTGGCTGTTGACCAACACCCCCAGGTCCTTTTCCAGCAGGCAGCTTTCCAGCCACTCATCCCCAAGCCTGTAGCATTGCATGGGGTTGTTATGACCCAAGCACAGGACCCAGCACTTAGTCTTGTTGAACCTCATACAATTGGCCTCAGCCCATCGATCCAGTCTGTCTAGATTCCTCTGCAGAGCCTTTCTACCCTCAAGCAGCAGATCAACACTCCCGCCCAACTTGGTGTCATCTGCAAGATTCCTGAGGGTGTACTCGATCCCCTCATCCAGATCATCGATAAAGATATTAAACAAAACTGGCCCCAATACTGAGCCCTGGGGAACAAATGTATGTATGCATGTATTCCCAGGTTGGACGTCTCTAATGAGGGTGTCTGCCCTACTATACTAAATATGTTCTCCTTGGTCCCTTTCTCACCCATTCTGCCATTTGAGAGAAATGGGTTTTCACAGAGCTGAGGTGCCAGGGATCACCCACGCTCCCCCTGCACACCAGGGCAGCAAGCTAAGACCTCAGGAGCTGGCTGCAATTCTGGCAGCCCAGGTTCAAGAGATAAGTAAAATAGGAACAGATGGGCTCCTAGAATGATCAACAAAATTGAAGGAAATTTTATAGAAGAACAAAATATAACTTAGCAAAACAAATACTGAAAAAGCTATTGTTATTTGTCCATAAAGACGTGAGATGGAGTAAACACATGCATGAGAAGGAGTAGGTAAGCTTTTTCAACTAAAACAAAGTAAGAAAAGCCACAGAAACAAATTGGGGGGGGGGGG
>VYZW01029227.1:10411-24989 GCA_013401315.1 Balaeniceps rex
CAATGGGCACAAACTGAAACACAGTGTGTACCATCTGAACATCAGGAAAAACTTTTTTACTGTGAGGATGACCAAGCGCTGGCACAGGTTTCCCAGGGAGGTTGTGGAGTGTCCCTCCTTGTAGATCTTCAAAATCTGTCTGCACATGGTTGTGGGCAGCTGACCCTAGGTGGATCTGCTTGAGCAGCATATTTGGACCAGATGACCTCCAGAGGTCCCTTCCAACCTCAATCATTCTGTGGTTCTATGTAAAGAGCATGTATAGTGAATAGTGAATAGTGAAAATAGTTCTAATGGAAATGAATAATGACAAAATGGAAATGAATAATGACAAAATGGAAATGAATAATGACAAAATGGAAATGGCTGTAGAACTTGTGCAGCAAGGGGAATCTATATGGAAAGCTTTATAATGAAGCATGAATAATGATTATGAAAATGAAGAGTAGGGAAAGGAGTAAGAAACGTATAATATATGTGCCAGATGTAATGCATGTTATAATATAGGTGATGAGAAAGCAAGGGTAAAAAATAAAGAAATAATGAAAATGCTTAAGGGTCACCATGACATTAGAACACTTGAAACAAATTTATGTGGGTTTTAAAAAGTGAAAAAGTAAAGGACAAATAGAGAAGTTTACAATAGATTAAAATTTAAAAAAGGAAACTGATAGATTTGTAATTTTAGAGTTCTCATCCACTAAATAACAAGGTTGTTTGTGATATAAAAGTAGAAAATGCTTTCAAAGTGCCATTCCAAGCAACAAACTTGGATGCTGGAGAAGTTAATATTAATGTGTCAAGAATCAGAACAAACCAAAGAAAGCATAGCTGTACCTACTAAGGTTAGACCATCAGGCAGAAAGAAAGCAAAAACTTGAGACATGAACAGAGAAAAGAAGAGAGAGAAAATAAAAAGGGAAAATTATGAAAAAAAAATCTACCTCTTTCTTAGTGATTGTAGTTCATTAGGATAGAGCACATCTCCCAGTGAAGTCTCATCTGAAAAGAATCCAGTTTATACACTTCAAGATCAGTCTGCAGAGTAAACTGCAAAATCAAGAGGTTGCTTCCTGATCCAAACCAAAAAGCTAATAAATAAGCATGCAAAATGTGAACTTCTTTCTCATAAGTGATGGACTTCATTCTTACTATGAAGGTAGCAAGCATTCATTGTCCATCTTCTAAGATCTGTGCCCACTTCAGAATTCCTAACCTCGTGTAATGTGACAGTGCTTCAGTTAAGGCATGGAATTCCTCTTTTCGGGTGACAGGATGACAGAGCATATTTCTCTCATCTACTCTATACACAGACAACGTTCATAACAAATTACAGTTAATATTGGTAAGGGGGGTACTTAAGATGGTTCTAAGTGACAGCTCAGTGATCACTGATAGACGTCACTGTAGAAGATGCTGAGCTTAAGTACTGTCTGTCTAAGGAAAAAAATATGACACAAAAAAAGAATAAAAGCAATGGGAACACAGGTAAAGAACAACAACAATAGGGAGTGGACCAAGATGGAAAGTATTATTTTCTAAAACAAATATTAAAAAAAAAAATTAAATTCTCAGATAAAATGTGAGCCCTCAGGCTTGGAAGAACCACTGATACTTAGTCTTAAACAGAGAGACAGGGATAAAGACATAGACCAGTGGTAGCAAAGTGTAAGAAACCAATATATCGCAAATGGTTAAATTCTGTAATTGACTTGATAGTAGAGTGAATTCAACAGTATAGCTATACAAATATCAATCTCATTGTTTAAAATCCATTTAAAAATGATGGTAAGGAAACTTGGCTCCCATAATTCTTATTGACCTAAAACTTACTGTACTGTAGAAAGATTTCTTTGCAATTTGTAAATTCATGAAAATTATTTTTTGATATTAGTAAAATAATCATTATTTTACTAATAACCAAGACACAGAACTTCGTTGGGTTTCTTTTTCCAGGGACTTTATTTGAATTTTCAACTTAAGTAGTCCTGCAGTATTGAAATGGATTAAGTTTCTGTTTCAGAAACTCTCATGGTAATGTAAAGAAGAAACAAATTTATTTGAGAGATTCAATGGTTTTTCCTGCAAGTAAGGATTTAGCTGCAATGAAGAATCAATATGCAAAGCCTCAGGATGACAATTTCAGTGTTTAAAGTCTACATGTGGTAATTGACAACTTTTAGGCCATTTAGGACTGCTAAAACTGCTCCTATAGCTGTTTTTCTATTTATGAGGACAATTGCTTCTATTAAGAAAAGAAATATGAAACATTTACTACATGCGTAATTCAACTACAATCTATGGAATGAAATAAGGGTTCAGTCCATGTACTTCTAAATGTACCATTGGAACATCAGGACCTCAAAGGAATCGCATTGTAAAGGAGTTGTGGTTTAAACCCAGTTGGCAGCTAAACCCTATGCAGCTGCTCACTCACTCCTCCACAGTGGGATGGGAGAGAGAATCAGAAAGGTAAAAGTGAGAAAACTCATGGGTTGAGATAAAGACATTTTAATAGGTAAGGCAAAAGCTGCGCATGCAAACAAAGCAAAACAAGGAATTTATTCACTACTTCCCATTGGCAGGCAGGTGTTCAGCTGTCTCCAGGAAAGCAGGGCTCCACCATGCGTAATGGTTACTTGGGAAGACAAACACCACCTCTCAAAATGTCTCCTCCTTCCTTCTTCTTCCCCCAGCTTTACATGCTGAGCATGACGTCATATGGAATATCCCTTTGATCAGCTGGGGTCAGCAGTCCCGGCTGTGTCCCCTCCCAACTTCTTGTGCACTCCCTGCTTACTCCCTGGTGGGGTGGTGTGAGAAGCAGAAAAAGCCTTGACTCTGTGTATGCACTGCTCAGCAACAGCTAAAACATCCCTGTGTTATCAACACTGTTTTCATCACAGATCCAAAACATAGCACCATACAAGCTACTATGAAGAAAATTAACTATCCCAGCCAAAAGCAGTACAACAGTGAAGGACTGAATCTGCAAAATTCAAGAGCCATTTGTTATAGCTTCTACTTTGAATAAAAGACGGCAGAGCTTCTGTGAAGATAACCATAGTTCAACCAGCATGACTTAACCAGCAGGTTACAGTCTGGTACCATTACTCATGTTAGGAGTTTCAAATCGAATAAAATATGCTGAAATGATGCCTAGTTTACCAGGTCCAGGCAAACACACACATACACACACAAATAAAAAGCCCTATCTCAATCAGCTGTATAAACAGCTACTAACTATTAACATATGTTGCTTTGAGCATAACATATAAGATGCAATACCTCCTGTAGGAGTACAAAAGGAAAGGGAACTACAAAGGTTTTAGAATCCCCTTTAGCACAGTGTAGTGGGGTCACCACTCTTTGAGTCATGCAACACTGTTGTGAACCTGAAGAGTAAAGTAGATCTAGAGCTGCATATATGATAAACGTTAGTGAAAATTGCATCAGGGTGCAATGACATACCTCTCTAAACTATGACTGTAACTGAGTACTGAGCATATTTAAGAAATATATTAAAAATATATTGTGTAATACAATATCGATACAAATACATTTAAAAAAAACAACAACAGGTTTCTCAGGTCTTTTTTTTGGCATGTTTATGTTTTAAATCCCTTGTTCACATTTTGGTTTTATTTTTGTTGTTTGTTTTTTCTTAAATCCACATTGTTGTTTTTAGTAAAAACAGCTACAGCTTCTCGTAGCTTCTAAAGTCTTCTGTAGCCAGCTGCATAATTCATAATCAGAAAAAGGCCTCCACATTCAGATGTTTTTACTCATTATTGATCTGGGAGTATCATGCTTTTGATCACCTGCTGGAGTACAGGAAGAGGAATGAGAATAGGAAATGACAGGACAGAACATGAGATGACATGCCACACACCTATTCACCTGGTAAACTGAAGATTAGTCAAGACTTAAACAGTTAATGGGTCATTTTTGTGCACCACTTTTTGAAAAGGAAGCCAAGAAATTTTGCTACCAACAACATGGGACTGTGCAGCAGTGGTAGCAAGGAGCCAGAGAAGTCATTCCCTGCTACTTTAGACTCTTCACCACAGATGAGGCTCAGGAATGGTACCACCCAGGCTTTGGGTTGCAGGGACAGCCTATTGACTCTCCTTGGAATTGAGGACTGTTACTTAGCTGGGTGTCATGACCAAAAGGGTTACCCAGTCTGCATGTGTATAAGAGATCACAACCGTGGGTTCGGAGGGTTCTGTAACATACAAGGACGTGGAGGCTTTATCCTCTAAATTTTTCTACTTTATTACAGATTACCACAAATATCCCCCAAATCACCACTAGCAAGTATACCTGTGATTAATAAAGTGACTATATATATATCAAGCTATTAAAAATTATTATCAGCAATTGGTAATATAGTGTCAATCAACAGTCCCCACAATATCCTTCTTTCTAAACTGGGAAGATATGGATTTAATGGGTGGACTGTTTGGTGGATGAAGAATTGGTTGGATGGTCACATCCAAAGGGTAGTGGTCAGCAGCTCAATGTCTGGATGGAGACTGGTAACAAGTGGTGTCCCTCAGGGGTCCGTACTGGGACCAGCGCTGTTTAATATTTTCATCAATGACATAGACAGTGAGATCGAGTGCACCCTCAGCAAGTTTGCAGATGACACCAAGCTGAGTGGTGTAGTTGACACGCCTGAGGGATGGGATGCCATCCAAAGGGACCTGGACAGGCTGGAGAGGTGGGCCTGTGCAAACCTCATGAGGTTCAACAAGGCCAAGTGCAAGGTCTGCACTTGGGTCGGGGCAACCCCCGATATCAATACAGGCTGGGAGATGAGGGGATTGAGAGCAGCCCTGCAGAGAAGGACTTGGGGNTTCCTAAAGCGTTCTATGATTCTATGATTCTACGAATAGTATGGCATCAGTCAATAATAACTGAAATCAATAATATAGCAACAACCAGTAACAGCAATAACCAAGTAGGTATATACCATTACAGGTTACTATAAACTCATCATTAGTGAAGCAACTTATCAACAATAAAACAGCAGATATACTTATAATAGATTACTTGTATGGATATATATAATAACAGTATCGAGTTAATTACACAGATTTCAGAAGGAGCCAAACCATCCTGAAGAGGAAGACAAACCGTTCCCAGAGTGGGACTCATCCATTCCACAGGTGGGACAACAAACTGAATCAACCCTAGAAGTGGGCCCAGAGTGCGACCAGTAAAATAGCAGACAGAGTTTCACTTCAAAGATGTTCCACCTCACAGAGTCTGGAGTCAGCCAGGTGTGTCCAGTGAGGGTCCAAGATCTCGTAGAACGTTTGTGTGGAGAATTCAGCCTGTTTAGGAAAGGAAAAGTACGTGTAGCACAGGAAGTTCTCAGAGAGAGAGGCTACATTTTGGATAAAAATTAAGTCCTTTTTATATCATAGAGACATAAGAAGGCATAGGACACCAGCACTTTGAATAGCCAATAGATGCTTTTAATTTCTATTTTTCACCTGTAGCAGCCAAGAGATGATGAGGCTCTGTGGTGGTTGACCTTGGCTGGAAGCCAGGTGTCTCCAAGCCGCTCTATCACTCCCCTCCTCAGCAGGACAGGCAGGGAAAACATGAGATGGAAAAAAACCTCGTGGGTCAACATAAAGACAGTTTAATAAAAAAGCAAGAGCAAAGGCCACGCACAGAAGCAAAAAAAGAAAACAAAGATTTTATTCTCTACTTCCCATCAGCAGACAATGTCCAGCCACTTCCCGGGAAGCAGGGCTTTGGTATGCATAGCAGTTGCTCCGTAAGACAAATGTAAATAACAAATACCCCTCTGCTTCCTCCTCCTTTCTGTTAGCTTTTATTGCTGAGCTGATGTCATATGGTATGGAATATCCCTTTGGTCAGTTATAACAAATACCCCTCTGCTTCCTCCTCCTTTCTGAGCAGTTGCTCCGTAAGACAAATGTAAATAACAAATACCCCTCTGCTTCCTCCTCCTTTCTGAGCAGTTGCTCCGTAAGACAAATGTAAATAACAAATACCCCTCTGCTTCCTCCTCCTTTCTGAGCAGTTGCTCCGTAAGACAAATGTAAATAACAAATACCCCTCTGCTTCCTCCTCCTTTCTGAGCAGTTGCTCCGTAAGACAAATGTAAATAACAAATACCCCTCTGCTTCCTCCTCCTTTCTGAGCAGTTGCTCCGTAAGACAAATGTAAATAACAAATACCCCTCTGCTTCCTCCTCCTTTCTGAGCAGTTGCTCCGTAAGACAAATGTAAATAACAAATACCCCTCTGCTTCCTCCTCCTTTCTGAGCAGTTGCTCCGTAAGACAAATGTAAATAACAAATACCCCTCTGCTTCCTCCTCCTTTCTGAGCAGTTGCTCCGTAAGACAAATGTAAATAACAAATACCCCTCTGCTTCCTCCTCCTTTCTGAGCAGTTGCTCCGTAAGACAAATGTAAATAACAAATACCCCTCTGCTTCCTCCTCCTTTCTGAGCAGTTGCTCCGTAAGACAAATGTAAATAACAAATACCCCTCTGCTTCCTCCTCCTTTCTGAGCAGTTGCTCCGTAAGACAAATGTAAATAACAAATACCCCTCTGCTTCCTCCTCCTTTCTGAGCAGTTGCTCCGTAAGACAAATGTAAATAACAAATACCCCTCTGCTTCCTCCTCCTTTCTGAGCAGTTGCTCCGTAAGACAAATGTAAATAACAAATACCCCTCTGCTTCCTCCTCCTTTCTGAGCAGTTGCTCCGTAAGACAAATGTAAATAACAAATACCCCTCTGCTTCCTCCTCCTTTCTGAGCAGTTGCTCCGTAAGACAAATGTAAATAACAAATACCCCTCTGCTTCCTCCTCCTTTCTGAGCAGTTGCTCCGTAAGACAAATGTAAATAACAAATACCCCTCTGCTTCCTCCTCCTTTCTGAGCAGTTGCTCCGTAAGACAAATGTAAATAACAAATACCCCTCTGCTTCCTCCTCCTTTCTGAGCAGTTGCTCCGTAAGACAAATGTAAATAACAAATACCCCTCTGCTTCCTCCTCCTTTCTGAGCAGTTGCTCCGTAAGACAAATGTAAATAACAAATACCCCTCTGCTTCCTCCTCCTTTCTGAGCAGTTGCTCCGTAAGACAAATGTAAATAACAAATACCCCTCTGCTTCCTCCTCCTTTCTGAGCAGTTGCTCCGTAAGACAAATGTAAATAACAAATACCCCTCTGCTTCCTCCTCCTTTCTGAGCAGTTGCTCCGTAAGACAAATGTAAATAACAAATACCCCTCTGCTTCCTCCTCCTTTCTGAGCAGTTGCTCCGTAAGACAAATGTAAATAACAAATACCCCTCTGCTTCCTCCTCCTTTCTGAGCAGTTGCTCCGTAAGACAAATGTAAATAACAAATACCCCTCTGCTTCCTCCTCCTTTCTGAGCAGTTGCTCCGTAAGACAAATGTAAATAACAAATACCCCTCTGCTTCCTCCTCCTTTCTGAGCAGTTGCTCCGTAAGACAAATGTAAATAACAAATACCCCTCTGCTTCCTCCTCCTTTCTGAGCAGTTGCTCCGTAAGACAAATGTAAATAACAAATACCCCTCTGCTTCCTCCTCCTTTCTGAGCAGTTGCTCCGTAAGACAAATGTAAATAACAAATACCCCTCTGCTTCCTCCTCCTTTCTGACAGCTCAGCAGTAGCCAAAACACTGGTGTGTTATATCCCTTTGGTCAGTTTGGGTCATCTGTCCTGGCTATGTTCCTTCCTGAGATCTTGCCCACCCCCAGCCTACTGGTGTAGGGGGGGGAAATGTTGGAGAGACAGCCTTTATGCTGTGTGAGCACAGCTCAGCAGTAGCCAAAACACTGGTGTGTTATCAACACCTTTCTGGCTACCAACACAAAGCACAGCACTATGAGGGCTGCTATGGGGAAGATTAACTCCATCTCAGCCAGACCCAATACAGGCTCACAGCTCCCAGGCTAACAGGCAATTTCTCTGTCAGATTTTTTTTTTTCAGCAGATTTTTTTCTGTTCAGTAATTTTTCCCTTCTAACCAGGCCACTTTTATGGCTGCTCACATCACCAGGGAAAGCTGAATCTGGTAGACTTTAGGTCTCAGTGTATTTTTCCTCTAGGTCTCTTTGCTCCTGCTCCTGCTTGTAGATCAGAGTATACCCACACATAAGACAGGACAGAGAGTGGTGATCAGGCACAGGGCTCAGTTCAGACAGACCAGTGGCTTCCTTATACAAAACCAGCCCCTTTTATTCCCCTTCACACCATGTTGGTTCCTCCCACATCAGCCTTGATTCTTCCCTTTCTCTGCCCTCGTTTCCCAGTAAACATACCCAGAATTTGTGTATTCTAACACCTTTACCTGGATCATCTCTTCCTTACATGGTATCACTCATGTGGTTACTGAGGCACTGCTGGCCTTTCAAAGGTCTCCAATGTTTCCCTTCAGCTGCCTGTAACTTTTGGCCATTTTGCACAACTCCCCCTTTAACTACCTCTGAGATCCACCCATCCTTCATGGAGTTACCTGTAACTTTTGTCAGCTTCTTGCTCTGTTATGTATCATGTCCAGCGTTTCTTCATGTCAAGTCAAGCAGTTTCTCATGAGATGTTGTCAGCTAAACTTCAGGCCGAGGTCTAGTCATTTGTCTTCACACCTCAACATTGGTGTTCAAAGTAAGGTGATACAAAACCCACTGTAGATAAATAAAATATAATAATACACAATAATCCAGTCATAAACCACAAAATTCACTTGTTTATATTGAGTACTGTGTTGAGGACATTCTACTTCACTTTCTGCATGACCTTAGTTTCCAAATTTTATTTTTCTGTGATAGAAATATTGGACGGTTTCACAGATCATTTCATGGCACATTTATTAACAAGTTAAGTGTACTTAGTGGTTCAGAGATCAGTGTTGCATAAAATCAGCTAACATTTTTTCTCTTTGAGAAATATAAGAATGGCTGTGTTTGGCTTCAGACCAAGGCTCCATCTTGCTCAATATCCTGTATCTCACAATGATCGTGAGCAGATTCTTACAGAAGACTATTAACAGGAGTGGCATTTATGATTCTTTCTAAATCTCCAACAGTTTTCAGCTCTGGGAATTTCCTGACCCTGATATGTTTTTTTCTGGTTTAGTAATCTTCAAAAGCTTACTCTTCCAGGTGCTGTTGTTTCTCCCCCTGAACCATTGGTGTGGAGAGCACAACGGATGATATGAGACATGCCAGTTCACGTGTAACTTGTTTAACAGTTTATATGGGAAAAGGTTTGCAGTAAAGAAGGGGATGATTCCCAACCACCTTCAGTCATCTCATACATGCAACGCAGATACTCTTAGACATCCCTGCCCAAGCAACAATCCCTTGCGGATCCCTGCAAGTGCACCCTCTGACCAAGTATGCATTGAGTACCTGGCAGGTGTCATGTGTGATTGTGCATTGCGATTCCTCCTGGCTCCTTCTTGCAGTGGGACAAGAGCTGTCATCTGACCACAGGGGTCAGAGCTCTTGAGNACAAATACCCCTCTGCTTCCTCCTCCTTTCTGTTAGCTTTTATTGCTGAGCTGATGTCATATGGTATGGAATATCCCTTTGGTCAGTTTGGGTCATCTGTCCTGGCTATGTTCCTTCCTGAGATCTTGCCCACCCCCAGCCTACTGGTGTAGGGGGGGGAAATGTTGGAGAGACAGCCTTTATGCTGTGTGAGCACAGCTCAGCAGTAGCCAAAACACTGGTGTGTTATCAACACCTTTCTGGCTACCAACACAAAGCACAGCACTATGAGGGCTGCTATGGGGAAGATTAACTCCATCTCAGCCAGACCCAATACAGGCTCACAGCTCCCAGGCTAACAGGCAATTTCTCTGTCAGATTTTTTTTTTTCAGCAGATTTTTTTCTGTTCAGTAATTTTTCCCTTCTAACCAGGCCACTTTTATGGCTGCTCACATCACCAGGGAAAGCTGAATCTGGTAGACTTTAGGTCTCAGTGTATTTTTCCTCTAGGTCTCTTTGCTCCTGCTCCTGCTTGTAGATCAGAGTATACCCACACATAAGACAGGACAGAGAGTGGTGATCAGGCACAGGGCTCAGTTCAGACAGACCAGTGGCTTCCTTATACAAAACCAGCCCCTTTTATTCCCCTTCACACCATGTTGGTTCCTCCCACATCAGCCTTGATTCTTCCCTTTCTCTGCCCTCGTTTCCCAGTAAACATACCCAGAATTTGTGTATTCTAACACCTTTACCTGGATCATCTCTTCCTTACATGGTATCACTCATGTGGTTACTGAGGCACTGCTGGCCTTTCAAAGGTCTCCAATGTTTCCCTTCAGCTGCCTGTAACTTTTGGCCATTTTGCACAACTCCCCCTTTAACTACCTCTGAGATCCACCCATCCTTCATGGAGTTACCTGTAACTTTTGTCAGCTTCTTGCTCTGTTATGTATCATGTCCAGCGTTTCTTCATGTCAAGTCAAGCAGTTTCTCATGAGATGTTGTCAGCTAAACTTCAGGCCGAGGTCTAGTCATTTGTCTTCACACCTCAACATTGGTGTTCAAAGTAAGGTGATACAAAACCCACTGTAGATAAATAAAATATAATAATACACAATAATCCAGTCATAAACCACAAAATTCACTTGTTTATATTGAGTACTGTGTTGAGGACATTCTACTTCACTTTCTGCATGACCTTAGTTTCCAAATTTTATTTTTCTGTGATAGAAATATTGGACGGTTTCACAGATCATTTCATGGCACATTTATTAACAAGTTAAGTGTACTTAGTGGTTCAGAGATCAGTGTTGCATAAAATCAGCTAACATTTTTTCTCTTTGAGAAATATAAGAATGGCTGTGTTTGGCTTCAGACCAAGGCTCCATCTTGCTCAATATCCTGTATCTCACAATGATCGTGAGCAGATTCTTACAGAAGACTATTAACAGGAGTGGCATTTATGATTCTTTCTAAATCTCCAACAGTTTTCAGCTCTGGGAATTTCCTGACCCTGATATGTTTTTTTCTGGTTTAGTAATCTTCAAAAGCTTACTCTTCCAGGTGCTGTTGTTTCTCCCCCTGAACCATTGGTGTGGAGAGCACAACGGATGATATGAGACATGCCAGTTCACGTGTAACTTGTTTAACAGTTTATATGGGAAAAGGTTTGCAGTAAAGAAGGGGATGATTCCCAACCACCTTCAGTCATCTCATACATGCAACGCAGATACTCTTAGACATCCCTGCCCAAGCAACAATCCCTTGCGGATCCCTGCAAGTGCACCCTCTGACCAAGTATGCATTGAGTACCTGGCAGGTGTCATGTGTGATTGTGCATTGCGATTCCTCCTGGCTCCTTCTTGCAGTGGGACAAGAGCTGTCATCTGACCACAGGGGTCAGAGCTCTTGAGAACAACCATCTGCAGGGCTTGGCACCTCTCAAGGCTGGCCTCTCCTGGTGTCATATCTTGAATAGGGGGATATGTGAAAGGTGGGTATCCCCGTTGAGATTACTTCCCCATATGATTAGTCCAAATGACAGTTCTTTTCCCAGCTGCACACAAGTTGGCACTCTGTTCACAGACTGTTGCCCCATCATCCTGTTGCTATGGCAGAAGTATCATATTTTTGCTTCAGTAATTCCCATTCTGTCATCACTTTATTGGCAGGGAAGTCTTAAGTAATGAACATTATACCTAACACTTTATGCATGGTAACTTAGGTGCCTTAAGATGGAAAAATGTTCATGGGGACATCCATATCAATTTTTTGTATCAGCAATGTCCTTTGGCAAGGACTTCCATACATTTGCTACCCTCTTCATGAAGAAACAATTCATTCTTTCCTGTTTTGAACCTAGTTCCTTTTGATGGCCCCTAATTCTTGTCTGTCCCTTTGTACCTTCTTCATGCCACTTAAGATTTTATAGAAATCTAGCATACCTCCTTCCCCAAAGCAATCTCATTTTCATTCTGAAGAGTCCTAGTATATTGAGTTATTTCTGTAAGGTAGCCGCAAGCATTTTTGCTGATCCTCCTTCAACCTTTCTTCCTCTTAGGATATTATTTTTAAGAGAATTAAGTGCATTCTTCACAATGTGTATAAACTATAGATACTACTACTTTTTAAACTCTGGTAAGTCCTATTCATTGTTGGATAAATCTTATTTCTATAATGGGGATGTTAGAAAGAACTGGATCAACTAAACCTAGAAGTTTTACAGACACAGAATCAGAACTACCTAATTTACCATCTGCTGTATAGAGCATTAATTCCTCTTTCTAATTAGTTTTCATTTATGTGGTTAATGGATACAAGAAGGGCTTCAACCATCTGCACTTTCCCCCAGAAAAATATGTTCATCAGATAATGAGTAGTTCCAGATATCTTTTGATCTTAACCATATTTTGTATAAAAACTGGCAGAGATGGAAGACTTGCTATACTTGCAATGAGTTAGGATTGGTAGAGAATTATTCCACGTGTAGATTGCATTATTGTCTTAGGTATAATTTCATAACATTTCATTAGTATCTGGCAGTGTTCATTATCAGAAAGGGGAGACTGGCTTTTGCCTAACTTATTGACAGCTATATTTTTTAATTGATTACATGAAACAAGGAGCAAAGGAGAACGTTTTTGTACTGGATTTGGCTGGGATGAAGTTAACGTCCTTCATAGCCACCCATACGGTGCTGTGTTTTGCATTTCTAGCTGAGACAGCATTGATAACATACAATGTTTCAATTATTGCTGAACAGTGTTTGCCCAGTGTCAAGGCTTTCTCCCCAACACTACCTCACTCCCCAAATGAGTAGGCTGGGGGTGGGCAAGCGGTTGGAGGGGACACAGCTGGGACAGGTGATCCCAACTGACCATAGGGATATTCCATACCATATGACATCATGCTTCAGCACTAAAAGCCCAAGGAAAGGAGGAGAAAAAGGGGAACATTTGTGGTTTTGGAGTTTGTCTTTCTCAGCAGCAGTTACTTGTGCGGAGGCCCAGCTTTCCAGGAAGTCACCTGGAAATAGTTGTAAATATATACTAGGAAAATAAAGGGTCTTTAAAATATGATATAAGAATTCATATTTAGTACGCAGCTTGAATGCAGTTAATTACAGCACTTGCATGAGTGTAATGAGCATGATCTGACTTTTTATCAAGCAGAAAAAAAGTACTAAATTTTATGTATTATATTTTAAGACAGTGTGGTGGGTTGACCCCAGGCAGCAACCAAACACCTACCCTGACTCTCGCTCCCCTCTGCCTTGGATTGGGGAGAAAATAGAAAGAAGGTGAAAAGACTAGTGGATCAAGGCTTTCAACATGATCTCCCATTGCATATTTGAGGCCAAACTGAAGACATAAAGACTGGAGGGGTGGACTGCCAGCTGAATGGAAAACTGACTGGACCAGCAGGTTGAAAGTCTAGTGATTAACAGTTTGAAGTTCCACTGGTGGCTGAATATTAGTGGCATTCCTAGGGATTTGATACTGAAGCAAATACTATTTCATGTCTTCATTAGCAACTTGGATGATGGGACGGAATAGACTGTTTTAGATCAAATTGAGGAATTGCTGATTCCTTGGAGGACAGGGCTACCATTCAGAGCAATCTTGACCAGGTGTCCTCCAAAGGCCCTTTCCAACTTAAATTATTCTTACATTCTATAATTTAGGTGGACTGCACTGAATATGAAGTGTTAGAAGCAGTCACTTTGCATATTGAAATGTGATTTTCTTCAATACCAGATTAGATGTTGGACTGCATTTGATTCCTAAATCTGTTAATTATGGAGTTCCTCAAAGGACAAGTGTTTCACTGATTCCACTCAATGTTTATATACAGCCCTGGGCTCAGAAGGTTTCCAACAATTTTTGGCACCAAAAAGAAGTGTCTAATGTAAATCATTCAGACAATCCAGGCACTGGAGAGAGCCAATACACACAGCAGGATTCAGCTTTTCAAACATGGAAGTTTAGAGCTATTTTAGTTGATGTGAGGTTTTATATCCATCTTCAGTCATTACTCCTAAAAGGTATGTGTCCTGTCTGCCAGCCTTCTATATGTCTTGAATATGCTGCAAGGCTTATACTGTGGTACTCACCTTAGGTTTATAGAGTTGAATTATACCCAGACACCAGTCAGTTCTTACAACAGAACTTTCTTCTCTCTCTTCAGTAATAAATTACAAGTGTAAGTATTTCATACATCTGAAGTGGGATGACCTTGGCTAGGTGACTTGCTTGGATTATTCAAAATCAATTGCCAGCAATAGAGAACTGGTTTTACTTTACTTTTTCTGTCTAAAACCACCTAAAAATACAAGAGAACATAATGAAATTAATAGTAGATAACAGTTACTTAATCCAGTTGTGCAGTAGATGAAGGAACCACATAGTCATGAAGTTTTAATGACATTAAGTAACTGTGGAAGCACTTGCTGAATAAGCATGCTAATTTAGTATCATTATCTAATCTCTTGCAAGAATTTTTCATCATAGAAACATCAGTGTGTTATCAGCCTTCTTAGAATCATAGAATCATAGAATCATAGAATCATAG
>VYZW01029228.1:1120-14899 GCA_013401315.1 Balaeniceps rex
ATAAGCTGGTGACTTGTCTGGAATGATCACCATAAGGATTTGTTTCTTCAATACCTTCTTTGAAGTGCCTTTGACCAATTTTTAGCATCAAAATTAAATTGAGAATTGAATAAATAAGTTATCTCATACACAGTGCATGTTTGTCGTCATTTACCCCTCCTGTATGCTAGTAGTGTAGCATAGCTAATAAAAACATTCTTACTTTTTTTTCTTGGGTGGGTACAGGAAAGTCAAAAATCTTCTCACACTTGCTATGTTTTCTGCTATTATATTTATGCTATTAACAAATAGCAAGCTACCTTGAAAACAAAGATGGTATTTTTTTTTAAGTGTAAAATTAATCATAAGTGCTAATACTAGATTCACATAAGCAGGCTGCTGTTTCTGCCTTGTCCTGATTTTTCAGTGTCTCCACCTTGTTACAGAGTCCTGAGTGAACTGGCTATAGCTGATACCTCAAAGATAAAGCAAAACTGTTCAAAATTAACCACCTTTATAAAAAGGATTTATTCTTACAGTGAATCTCTTACTTCTGAAAAAAAAAAACCAAACCCCAAACCAGTTAAGATTTAAACATTGTGCTTTCTAACCTAGCTTTCTGCTGTTCATGCAGAATAATATTCAGCAGTAAAGAAAATTCCACTTATGCAGGTGGGAAGTGTCTTTACATGCGAAATGTTGGTTGTTGGACATGGTAGGCACAAGCACAGTACAGCTGTGTTTCGTTACCTCCAGTACTGTAATAGACCCTGCTAGTACTATTAACCTGGATTAATTAACTACTTCATTGCTTTTGACTGGAGCACAAGCATGTCTGCAGAGTGCAGGAAGTGTGTGACAACCAATTTAACTGTGTTTAAAAGCTAGAATATTTTAGCTAAGGAACAGCAGCCAATCGAACGGATGATAAAAGCTCCTCTCTGAAGTTTCAGGTGTAGATTACGCTTTCATGTGATGCTACGATAACTTCCAATTGTCAGGATGAAACTAGATCCAGCTGATTGCAGGGTGATGCGAGTGCTGGAGCAGAACAGAAACTACTGCTACTACTCTGGAGAAAAACTGTTTTGTAAGTGTGGGCTTGCTTTGCTTGCTTTTTTAATACGTAACAGACAGTGTGTATTTGCTTGCCAGAAGTCGTAGACATAAGTGAAATGTCATTCAGTGAAGGTAAGCTCTCGTCGCCTGCTCACTTACACAAAGCTTCACTGGCTCAAGGGAATTTTCCTAGGGTTCTCTCTGCATTAGTGTGAACTAAAAAGAAATTTAAGTAAATATATTACACCTTGGAACTGCTAAGGTGGTGCTAAGCTGTGGGGACGGTAAGCCTGCATATTGCTGGTTCCAGCTCTCGCTGCAAAATGATGAGCGGTCATTCCTCCTCTTTGACGATGTTTCACCTTGATGAGGCCCTTCCATGGCTTCCAGAAGCTTGGTAGTGAGGGACTTACTCTGATAACTAGTGTGAGGAGTAAGTGAGAAAATCAGAGCCCTGCCATGAACGTTTGCATTGTTCCACATGTAAAGTATTTAACATAGATGAGAAAACAGCCCAATCATGGGATCACACTTCTAGGTGTTAGGGTGCTATTTGGAAAAGTGGTTATTTAATTCAGAAATGTNCCTGCCATGAACGTTTGCATTGTTCCACATGTAAAGTATTTAACATAGATGAGAAAACAGCCCAATCATGGGATCACACTTCTAGGTGTTAGGGTGCTATTTGGAAAAGTGGTTATTTAATTCAGAAATGTAGCCTGAGCTCCATTTTTTCAGCTTTCTAATATATATTCCTGCAAGACTGCTAGAAATACCAATAAAATAAACTGTAGAGATGCCCTCAATGCTGGTTAGTCAACAAAACGTGGCAGGGAGATAACTTCTAAGTATCTGTTTTTGTTAGCACTAGAATTCAGATCTGATGTGGTTTTGAGCTGTGACCCACACGTTTTCATTCTAACTCTTCTCTCCAGACTCCCTCTGTTGTGTGTAACACTCCTCTTTTGTGGTGAAACTACAAGCCAGGAAGCACAGTCCCTTCTTTCCTTCCTCCCCCCAAAATGCCTTTCTGTAAGCTTTGTTTTATTAAGGGTAGTGTTTTATTTAGACTCGGGTGCTGGAGTCTGCAGTGGTACTGACCAAGACTTCACACCCCAGTGTCCCAGTTCTACTTGGAGCTTCTCTGACGTGTGGGACAGCTCTTGGGATGAGAAAGCATCAATTCTTTCGCATATTCAAGGTGTTACCTTCTTTGGAGGTGGGATTTGTCTTTTAAACAGATTGCCATCTTTTTTCCCCCCCCTCTTTTTTCTTTCCTTTTCCTGTCAATAGTTTCACCTTCTGCTCTGCAAAGCACTTTTTGAGGAGTACGTGATACCAGATGGAGCGCTGTCATTTTCACACTCCCAAGTGGCTGCGGCTTCCTTCAGGTCTGTGTGTGAAATGGTACGCTGCCTTCGGTAAAGTCACTAACTTACAACGTGTTTTAAAATCAGCCTAAATGAGTCACTACCAAAGCAAGAGTTGAAACCATGTTTTATCATTTGATGCTTAAAATACTTCCCAGTCTGGTAGGCTGGACAGGTGTATTGGCTCCAAACTCGAGCAGCCAGTTGTGCTAAAGAAGTATGAAAAATGTTTTCCTTAGAGAAAACCTTCTAAAAGAAACATGGATTTTCCAACTGTCCGCTAAGTGTCGGTACAGTCACGATCATATTTTTTACTTTTGCACAAAGAGGTGAACAGTCTTTTGCAAAGCTGAGAGGCAATTGAATTTCAAATTTAGATCAGAATAGAAATGGGAGTTTTGCAGGAATGCTTGTTAAATAAAAAGTTGATGTGAGCAGCTTGCTTATTTCCTTTCATCTAAACTCTTAAACCTTTGCTTGAGTAGGTACGTAAGTTTGCAGTACAGCACTTTGGTTGTACAGAACCAAACTATGGCGTGTGTGAACCCATCACTTTGGCACCTTGAAGTCCAGAAGGCTGGTTTGTTTCTTTGAATTTCTAACCTGGCTTCCAGCAACTCCTTGCTGCCTTCTGATTTCTTTCCCCTCCTAGAATAAAATTCTAATCCACTGCAAGTAAAGGAGCTTTGTCTGTAACTTCAGTCACCTGAAGAACTGGATCAGCTTCCTGCTGCTGCTGCTGCTTCCTGGTTCCACGCTGAGTTTTCTATGTTCCCCAGCAGCTCGGGATCCTGCATGGTCTCATGTAGTCAAGGTCTTGACTCTTCCTCTGCTGTCTAAGAACTGATCAAAAAGACTTAGAAATTAATGTGCCTTAAAGGTACCCTGCACCTTTAAAACCTCGGACTATGATTTTTTTTTGCCTTTCAGTGTCCCATATGAATTCTTAACTAGGAATCACTCGGATGTTGTGCTGCTAAGTGTTGTCTTCCTGCTCCCTGCCCCTGGAGATGGAGAGCATAACATTTAAGACAAACATTCACTTAGGGCCAAATCCTGAGTACTTGGTAGAAATCAAAACAAATCGATGTCTCTGTAATTATTTTTTTTAATTGATTTTGTCTCTGAACTCCTAGTTCTACTAAATTTGGGAGTATGACAGCATTGTTAAATGTCTGTTCTCTGGCTATTCTATCACAAATGGAGGAGGTGGCTGTAAACTGGAGTCCATATCCTTCCCAGATTTATAAGCCAGGTGAGCACCCTGCAGAGAATAAGCACAAATCATATGAAAATCACACCTGAGGGTCTGAAATTTTCCCGGCACAGAAGAGTGCTTCACCAGCACCAGTAGTTCGAACGTTTACCATTGAAAACAGCAGGTTTCACATATTCCGCTGTGGATTCAGTTGAAATCGTAGCTGAAATATGATTAATGTTTCAAGGACAGGTAGGCTAATCATGCTAAAACCAATTTTCAAACACCATTTAGAAAAGCAAAGTCTCCTGTTCAGGAGCTGGCAGTGCTTCAACATGAACAAAGAAGCCTTTGTACCTATTTGTCAATGTTACCCCATTTTTTAGCAGAGAGTAGGCGGTGTCTGTTTACCCAGACTAGAACAACATTTGTCAGCGTAATCAACAGCATCCTGCTTTTAAAGTATTTCCCTGTCAGCTAGCTTGGGCTTTATGAGCTTTATCTTTGTCAGCTTCCAAAGCTGCATTTCATGCATCTTGTTCAGACTCATTCAAGTAAATATTTCTCAAAATGCATTGGCCGTGTTTTCATTTGAGGTAAGCTTCGTGATGTCTAAATGTAGAAGTTGTCTTATCAAACGTAGATCTGAATGTTCACAAATTCACACCAATCCCAGTGGGATAAGTCTTGTGCATCAGCTGTATCTTCTTGCTTTAAAACCATCATTATAAAAATAGCGTTTGGGTCTTATCAGTCACTGTACAACAACTAATACTTTCTCCAGGAGAATGAGTTAGATTCACAGACCCTTTATTATTTTATATAATCCTCTTGTAATTGCAGAAAAATCCCACTGTAAATGCAGTTATGCCAGTCCATGCTTTGGCCAGCCCTTCTTGTTCAGGCGCTTTCAGCGATACTGACTGAAAACCAATACCTTATAGATGTGTGGTGGCTCTCTGGTTTAGAATCATAGAATCATAGAATGCTTTGGGTTGGAAGGGACCTTTAGAGGTCATCTAGTCCAACCCCCCTGCAGTGAGCAGGGACATCATCAACTAGATCAGGTTGCTCAGAGCCCCGTCCAACCTGACCTTGAATGTTTCCAGGGATGGGGCCTCCACTACCTCTCTGGGCAACCTGTTCCAGGGCTTCACCACCCTCATTGTAAAAAATTTCTTCCTTGTATCTAGCCTAAATCTCCCCTCCTTTAGTTTAAAACCATTAGTCCTTGTCCTGTCATAACAGGCCTTGCTAAAAAGACTGTCCCCATCTTTCCTATAGGCCCCCTTTAAGTACTGAAAGGCCGCAATAAGGTCTCCCCACAGCCTTCTCTTCTCCAGGCTGAACAACCCCAACTCTCTCAGCCTGTCCTTGTAGGAGAGGTGCTCCAGCCCTTGACCTGCTCTTTGCCAGGTTGGACCTAGTCTACTGCTCAGTCCTGCAGCAAAGAGTTTCAGTATTGCCGAATGCTTTTTTGGAGAGCCCAAGTTGTGGATTTTGTATATATTTTCAGCAATGCTTTTTAAAAGATCCATATGTACTGGTGGCAAGCTGCCACCCTGAATGCTCCATCCTCATGAGCCTCAAAGAAGTGGAGGGAGCATGAGTTACCTTACGTGTAGCACCTTGGAATTTTACTCCTGACATCGCTGTAAAATGAGGAAACTGTTACAAGTGTTTAACAGCAAGAAAAAAATGAAAGCATGGTTGGAAAAGGACATATTTGCTGCGTACTATTAGCTAAATATATTTGTGGGCTAGATGTCTGGGCCCAGGAGAGAGTGAGAAAACTATTGCAGCATATAAATGAACCAAAAATGTTGGCTGGTCTTATGGTTTTGCAATTAAACAAAGGTTAATTACTTATGTTCAGCTGGACGACCTAATATTTTGCCTTCTAAACATATAATTGTGTCCTGTAAGGGTAGCATCTCTAAGATGAGCATAAGGAAAGAAAATGCTAGTATGGGGAATGTGGATGTCCCATGCTAATATGTCAATCAGTGGTAGCAGAGACATTCTAACATGACTGAAGAGAGGACAAACCCTTCTGATATTTCACTTTTGTATTATGCTTCTGCCTGGATTGCTGAACTCCAACATCTGTTTCAGCTGGAACATCTCATCAAGGGAACATCTTCACGATGGGTTTTCCGTGTACAGTGGCAATGCTTTGTACTTCCTGCTGCTGGGCAGCACCTTCTCTATTTAATACCTGCCCAAACCTTTCCGACTGCCCTGACTGCCCTCAGGAGCTCAAGACAGTCAGGTTTGAGGATGAGGCTCTCTTTCATAAGATATTTGCCTGTATGCAGGAGTGTAGAGGCTTGAGTAACCCAATCCGACCTTGCAGTTGACTCTCCTTTGAGCAGGAATCCTGGATGGACTAGATGATTTCTGTGGTCTTTTCCTACCTGAGTTATCCTACTACCCTAAAATGTTCTGTCAGCTTTGCAGGGAGATGTTTTGGCACCTGCATGTTTTCCCTTCAGCTCCTCTGGGTCCTGTTGGTCCCTGCTGCTGCTTTGCAGCCAGCTCCCTTCCGCAGCCTGGAGAGCCCCTGCCCGACCGCCGGCACAGCTCTGTCGTGCTCATCTCATCCTTCGTGCATTTTCACTTTCTCCCTTTCCTTCCAGAGGAACAGTGGTATTGTGGAAGTCCTGCTTATCGTTCTGAACAGTACTACACAAACCATCTCTTTTATGTCCCATTTTATAGAAGGGTAGTTAGACTATGCTCTTTTGTCTCGATACTCATGTGTACTATTTCCATCACATGGGGAAGGGACTGTTGTGCTGCACCATATAAGTGACTAACTACAGGTTGAGTTTGCCCTCCTTCCAGTGTTGTATCCTGTTCATGCACAATGGGTTTTATCAGTGTAAATGTTCCCTTCTCTCTCCGTTCCTGTACAATAGTTGTGCCTATTGCTTGCTGAACTCGGAGATCACGTTTCCTTGGAACGCAGAGCTAGAAGGTTAACTCTGGTATTGGCATGGTTCCTTTCTCGGTTACAAAGGCTTCTAATCTCTGATAGCTGGCAGGTAGCTGCTATTAAAAACACCATAAAAAATGATTATACACAATGTGAGAACAGGATCCAAAACGGTTTTTCCCACGTGGAAGTAATAAAAGGCGGCCTGTGCTGCCTGTAGCACCTATGCCTGACTTAAGCCCAGTGCTTAAGAATTACTTGTTGTAATTCTTAAAAAGCCAATACATGAAGAGCAGGAAACAAATGCAACAAGGCAGGAAACACTTTCCCTTGATGTTCAGTTCAGCATTATGCTGATATTTAGTGTTTCACTGCTGTTTCACAAATACATCTGCTCCGTGTTAGAGGAGGAAGCAAGCTGGTTAAAGAAAGCACAGTTAAACAATTGCAGCCAGTATCCAAAAACTTTACGCCAAGACCCACAGGAGGAAATGTCCGAACAAATGCTTGCCACCCTGTGGTAACCAGCTGGCAAGCAGAGTACACAAATAACTTCTAGATCCAATGTTAATGCTGCCCTCTCCCATTGCTGCTCTTTGATTAATAGATGCTGCTCTTTCGAAAGCTGGAAGGAGCTTTCATTACAGAACAGGATGCTACAGAAAACAGTGTAAGATACACAAAAGTAAAAATATTTCCCTGTGCAAAGTATACCAATTAAAAAAAAAAAGGAATTTAGTGAAATGATGTTCCCAGAATGAAGCCTTGCTCTCAGGGCTGTAACATGAGAAAGCTTTATAGAGAATGGGTGGTGTTGGGGCATGGTTGGTGTTGAGCTGGCTGGAGGGGTAGGAAGGTAGTTCAGCTTGTATCCTGGGTTGTATCCAGGAGGGGTCATGCTGGGCATATCGAGGCACCATCCAAAAGCTGAGACCAGTCTTTACTCCTGTCTCAGACCTCCTGCACCTCCCTGCACACCAGCTCACGAGCCCTGGAGCCCTTAACCTCAGATCACCGGGATGAGTAATCTGGCAGAGAGTAAAGCCTGCTTCTGTGCAATAGCTTCATTTCCAGCATGACACGTTCTCCACCTGGCTTCGTACTGGAGACATAGCTTGGGGCCAGGGACTCTCATTTACTACCGCTGCTATTACACTGAGCCCCGACTTCCCTGGGTGCTTCCAGAAAGCGCCCCTAGGCTTGATCTTTATTGCTAGATGTACATTCGCTGGATTCAGCAGTATTGCAGTGGTTATAGACGAAGCGGGGTGCTGCAAGGGGATGTGATGTGATGTGATTATGGGGTATGTTGCTCTTCTGCTTTCATACTATGGTATAGTGCATGTAAGGGCCCTTTTTGTAGCTGTGTTCCTGCTTCAGTGTAAATACCTTGTAAGACTTGTCCCTGCAATGCTCAATATCTGGTTTGCTCAACATCCGATTTCCACAATGTCCAGTTTAAACATCAGTCATAAGAAAACTTACTTATAAATTAGTCAAAGAGACTGAGGAATACGAGGCAGCTACGGTGGCCAGTAGAAAATGTAATTTTGCGAGATGAATTAAGAGGTGGTTTTAAAAGTCCTCAACCAGCTACTGCTGCTGAGCTGAGTTTTGGAAGTTGTTACTTCAATATGATTTGTAAAAACCTGTTGATGCCTTGCTGTGTTTGTTTCATAGAGGCATTGTGTTGTTTTCCTCCTGGTGGCACTGTAGGATGAAGCTGTGGTCGTTGGGGTCCCATACTGCAGCTGCATCGTTTAAGATGCTGGGATTTCTTCTCGCTGACATGACAAGTTCCGTAATGCTTGACTTGAGGACCAGTACAACATCCTTACTCCATGTTAACCTAAATTACTGATGTAGAAGGGAACTTTTGTTGGGTGATTTTCTCCTCTTAAAAAGGAAACTTTCAACCAGCTTATGAATTGTAAACAAATCCAATGCATCACTGAGTGTGTCAAAAAATCTCAAAAAAGCCTGACATATGCCTACTAAATTCTCAAGGATCCTGCTCAAAGAATGGTTTTCACTCGCAGAAGTTCACCTGTATGCTCTAGAATATCCAACAAGTACTGTGACTTTTGGTTGACTATATTGTACAGTTCATCCAGAACAAAAATTGAGGATTCCTATTTGCAAACACGATACTCCCTTCAGGCAGAGCGCAGTTCTGCCTCCAGCACTGCCCCATCAGTACGCTTTCTGCTTATTACAGTGACTTGTGTATTTTGGCAGCCTGTGCCTCAAGTAACTTATGGTCCGCACAGTTATGCGGCGTGCAGCCTGATGGAGTCCCAGTCACAGTTCTCTCAGGGTCCTTGCAATGAATATATTAATTTTCAAACCTGCATTTTATATGTGAATCTCATTATACTTGAATTAATTGGAAAATACAGCCTTTGTGGTCAGCAGAAATATATTTTACCTATTAATTTACAAGGTAGTTAAAACTGATAGAAGCTATCCTTTGAAAAAAAGGATGCACTAGGGAGTTGCCCTGAATGAAATATGAAGTAGCTGAAATTGCCAATTATGTCATTATGGCAATGCAGAAGAATTACTAGCTATTCGCTTTCCATGGAAAAATCGCTACTGACTGTCCCCAGCCTCCCTCCCCTGCCCCACTCTCCACACCCGTGCCTGTGTGCCCAGGGCACCCCCGTGTGAGCAGGCAGCAATCAGACCACAAAATCCCTGAAATCCTCCAAATCGGTGCTTTCCATGTGCTGACCATCTCTCCCCTGCAGCTCCTGTTCCCCAGGCCTGCTACTGAAGGGGATGCACATCCTGGGCCTGGGGGCTTTTTTGAATTGTTTCTCATTTATTTACTGCTCTGCCAGGTTTTTTTTTAAGTGTCCTGAAAGCTTTAAACTGCTGAGAGAGGAGCACCAGCGCAAATACTTCCAGCAGCACCTGGGATTAGCTGAGTTTGCCACAATTTTAAAGCTAATCCAAAACTCTTTTGGGGGGTTTACTCACATGCTGAGCCTTGTGGTTGCCAGATTTATTCTTGTCAAAACTCTTATCTACCATTATTTTTACAATAAGAAATGGTTTGTGTCCCAGGGTTAACCGTGCCAGATGTTGGAGAGATCCCTTTCGCCATGCCAATAAAATGCAAACATCTCCCTTCTCCCTCCCTGCCCACACGTAGGGAGGTTACAGCTGCTGAAAGCAGAGATTGTGCGACAAGGAGGAGAGCCCACGTGTTCTTCCTTTCATCTTAGAATTGCTCTAAAATAGGTCTTATATACTGTTAGAAAGACAAATAGAAAGTCTTTACGGATTATGTTTTAGAGCCTTACCCATTTGGCTGAATTTCTACATATTCCTGGTTAGGAAGAAAAAAGGCCAAGCTTAAGTAGAATTTGGCTCAAAATCTGGCTTTTGTTTATCCCTGAAGCTTAGACCTGATTCTGTCCCTACTAAAAGATGTGATAATACTCCTGGAAGTAAAGACACTTATATTTAAGACTGTCTCAAGTAAAAATCTAGTAACTGGATATAATTTATATTTCTTTGTCTAGCTACCAAGTACGATAGCTGAGATGTCTGCTTACGTCTGCCTGCGCGATTTCAAAACCTTGATCTGCTGCAGGTTCAGCTTCAGCTGCAGCTGGAAGAGCTCTGCAACTGGGAAGGTAAAAAGTAAGTCTGAGGAGGCTGAAATGATTATAAAGGATGATTGAGAAGAAGCTGCAGGAGGACTAACAGTAGATAATGGGGGTGTCAAAGATCTCGGTGCTGGACCTACAGTATCTCACGTGTCAGGAGACCTTAGAAAAGTTGCTCTACTTGCAGGTAGAGCTGGGGTGTCCCAGCCCGCACACCTGCCCATGAAGACCTTGGCCCTGTCACTGAGGGGCGGAGGAAGAGGAGTTATTTGTTTTGTTTTTAATAAAAGATCTTTTTTAAAAATTCATCAAGTTACCTGTAAGAACTTGCTTTAAACTATGTGCTGTGAGCTGGATGCCTTTGCAAGCTTTGAGAAGGACGTGCTGTATGTACAGATGGCACCCAAAGAGCTAAGAAAGCAGCTAAGCAAGAAAAGTGCAGGAATGCAGCGATAAATCTATACTGTCCATAAAACTTCTCTTTAAAAAAAGTGGATGCTGGTCTCAGCCATGCTGTCAATAAAATCTTTTTTTTTCCTTTTTTTTTCCCCCCAAGGAATGTCTTTGACAGCAACTTCCAAATGAGAAAACGTGGTAATCGGTTTCCCGAGGTTGTTCGAAACTTCAGTGCAGGAATTGTTGCATATCTTCAGTCAATTTAGGGTAATAGAGAGGAAATTTGAAGATGTAGAAGAAATGGAGGAGTGCAGACAGCAGGACGGTCAATGAACAGGCAGCATTATTAAACAGTCTGAATGGGCCCTAGGGACAGACAGTGACTGAACTGCGTTAAGGCAAAAGATTAATTCAATTTGATAGTCGTTAGCAAGAGACTGGTAGAGTTTCTCAAAGTGAAAAGCTGCTGCTGTTCTACGATGAGCAGATGGGGTACTATTTTCTTGTGAATTTTGCAAGTCTTTTTCTGGATTGTTAGAAGCAAGGATGTCAGAAAAAGAATTCACCTTATAATGATCAGTTCTATCGAAAAGAAAAGCCTGTGTTATTCTCAAACATTTTTAGCTTTTATGGTTTATAGCATTTGGCCTGGTCTAGCAGAAGATTTAAGGATTTCATGATAAAACTATTCTTGCTTTTAAAATTTGCCTGTGATGTAAATAAAGGGGGTTGGTTTGTTTGCCAGTGGAAACTGTAATGCTTCCAGCTAGTAATGATGTTTTGTGATTCTATACAACGTGAGAATAAAGCAGTGGACATTTGGCAAGAGGTGCCCTCTCCTGGTTTATTGACCCATGACACCCTTGAGGACGCAGAGCTGGGTGAGGAGACACAGGAGCCAATGCTACCAGTCAGTGATGATACAGATTTAGAGAAGAGTTGTCCTTTCAGCAGGGACTTATCTGCTCTTTCATGGCTTGCTAAATATCAGAGAATACATTCAGAGTTTGCAGTCTGGGGATTCACAGAAAGACCTGAATAGAAAAGGATGCTTATTTCAGGATAATCTGATTTGAACAGCATACAACTTTAAAAAAACCCTTTATAGCCTTCACTTTTGTTTCTTTGCTACAAAAAGTTTAGTCAACTCTACATGAAACTGAAAAAGAAAGCAGTGACCTTCTGGATCACACCGGTTTAACTGCATTAAGAAGATTCCTTGTATGCATGTTAAAGAGTAACTGCTGCTTTGTTTTAGCATTGTTATGTAGCAAATCATAGAATCATAGAATCATAGAATGTTTTGGGTTGGAAGGGACCTTTAGAGGTCATCTAGTCCAACCCCCCTGCAGTGAGCAGGGACATCTTCAACTAGATCAGGTTGGTGTCACTATTTGTACTTATTAAAGCTTGTTAACTTTACCAGAAAGGTTTGCACTAAACATTACAGAAGATATTATTGCAAACCCAAAACTTACATCTTCACATTTATTCCCAAATTCATCATCCCCAGTATTTCTTAGACAAGACGCATCTCTTTGTCTGGAGATCTGGAGCTGAACGCAACAGCTAATCCCATCCCTAAAGAAACTGCCCAGGCACAGAAGATTAGAACAGATTTGAAAGATCCTGCAAATTCCTAGACTTCCTTGCAATTCCAGTGGGCTTTGCTGCTGTGGATTTCCAGGAACAGCTAAACCTAAAATATTCCTGGTAGGTATGAAATGAAGTGGATCTTGGAACCTGTTACACTCAGAGTTTTTTACAGCTAGCCATAAGGTAATCTGCAGTAGAGTTTAACTGTGCAAATTTTTCATCTTTTCTGGGTGAAAAGATCTTTTCTCTATATCTTCATCTGGGTATGTATCTCTATCCTTGTATCTATCTACCTATCTACCTCTCTAGTTATCTACATCTACCTATGTCTCCCACTTAAATAACTTGCTTGCTTATATCAGCGCAATGAATCATTCTGCTAACACGTAGGATGCTGAGGAGCGGCAGCTCTGACTCAGCATGGGTGGGGGCAGGAGTGACGGTGGCCAAACCCCCTCCACATACAAGAGCGGCCCCCAGGGAGTGTGAGTGACAAGGATGGGCAAACAGGGCGTGGCGCATCAGAAAGGCATGGTGCGTCACTTGGTGCATCAGTTCGCGTAGGCAGGGCATGTGGGCAAGGCACAGTCCCCCTCCTGGCACTAAAGGGTAACTCATCTAAGGGTCATTGCCCTCCCAGGAGAGGACCTAGCTATGGTTTCCACTTGCCCCAAAGTCGTCACCAGGAAGAATGTGGTGACCCAGATGGAGCTCCCACACAAACACAGAGCTGTCTGGGTCTCCGGCTGCAGGGAGTGCCTGAGCCTGTCGCTCATATCGGAGGGCAGCGGAGACAATGGCTGTTTTCGGTGTGACCAGGTGAATGATCTGCTCAGCCTGGTGGCTGAGCTGAAGGAGCAAGTGGAAAGGCTAAGGAGTATCAGGCAGTGTGAGAGGGAGATAGACTGATGGAGCCACACCCTACCATCCCTGGGGCCAAGGCAGCAGATGGAGGCTCCACAAGAAGCAGAGGATCCCCTACCCATCTTGCCACCAAGCAGAAGGAGGGGACCCAAGGGATGGCGGGTAATGGAAACAGGTCCCTGCTTGGGGCGGCAGGCGAATCCTCCCCCCGCCTCCCTCACCTTCCCAGTTGCCCTTACACAACAGATATGGGGCTCTGGAACTTGAGGGCCAGGCAAATGAAGATGTAGGTGAAGGTCCATCCAGGGGGTTGCCTAGTGTGAGTCAGTCAGCACCATGCATTATGACTGCCTCTGTTCAGAAGAAAAGGAGGGTAATTGTCGTAGGCGATTCCCTTCTGTCGGGAATGGAGGGCCCAATATGCTGGCCAGACCCATCCCACAGGGATGTCTGCTGCCTCCCTGGGGCCCGGGTTAGAGACATTACTAGGAAACTCCCTGGTCTGGTTCGGTGCTCTGATTATTACCTGCTACTGGTTATGCAAGTTGGTAGTGATGAGGTTGCAGAGAGAAGACCGAAAGCCATGAAAAGGAACTTCAGGGCACTGGGGTGATTCGTTGAAGGATCAGGTGCACAGGTAGTGTTTTCCTCTATCCCGTCAGTGGCAGGGAAGAATACTGAAAGGAGCAGGAAAACTCATATGATTAACACTTGGCTCAGAGACTGGTGCCATCGCTGGAATTTTGGGTTTTTTGATCATGG
>VYZW01029234.1:0-60318 GCA_013401315.1 Balaeniceps rex
TTTTTTTTTTTTAACTCACCTGGGTTTGACACATCTCTAGGTGTGACGGCAACAGGGATGCGGGGCGCTGGGCTGCAGCAGGACTGCAGTGCAGCCTTGGCACGAACCTGAACTCGCACTCGGAGAAGGATCCATGCGACTGGATCAGCAGCCTGGATCCCAGAGGGATCATGGGCGTTTCAAAAAGCAATTTGTTCGTACAAACAACTAAACTGTAAAAACGTAGCTGAAAGGCATCGCTTGCTTTGAAGACGAAGGTGGTCACAACGCGCACCCATGAGTGCTGGGGCAGCTCTCAGTGCTGGGAGCGTGGCAGAAATGCCCAAACAGCAGGATTAAGAGCTTGATCACGCTTTAAAAATCTGGCTTAAATTTTTTTTTGCATTTGTCACACTTTGATTTATCTTGCAAATTCAAACGGAAAGCTCTTTAGCATAGGAGCTGTGTCTCACTTCAGTAGATAAGCTCTCATTTTGGTACTTGGCCACCGGTAACTGGCTGGCCCTTGGTTCCCAAGTAGTTCCTGAGCATTTAGGTGCTTTCCCACGTTAGGACTATGTCGTGTGGCTGGCAGAAGGGCTGTCGCGGTATTAGGGCTGCTGATGTACAGCAACTATGGGAAGATGTAAACCAGCATCAGGGGGCAGCTCTGTGAACGTGCTGCACCCTCGTCCCTTCACCGTCCTGCGGTGCCAGGGGCAGGATGCACAGGAGCCCGGAGCATCGCCCGCTCTGAGCTGAGCCTGGAGCTCTCCTTCCATAGGGCCTGCATGGACATGGCTTTCAGCTGTCAGTTGTATGAATATTTCTGTATGAAGGTAATGGGAAGGTTGGCCTGAGCGAGCCTATAAAAATACTTCATGGTGGGGAAAAAAAGAAAAGAAAAAAAGTGCTCATTTTGAGTGAGAACTGCTTGGATTTAGGCTTTCTGTGTAGTCGTAGTCTGATTCCATGTAATTTCTATTTAATGCTTTGTTTCAGAAGGTGTCTGTACACTGTATATTCTGGTTTGGCATCCAGAATAGATAGCAGCAAAGTAAGTTGGGTTCTACAGAAGGGGACTGCAGGCCAGTGCAAGGAAAACTAGCTCTTGCAGGGTACCTGCTGCAGACTCACAGCTCATGAGCTTTTAAAAATGCTGTGAAATAATATGCTTGCCTGGCTACTAAAGCTATTTGTGTTGGAATTGCTATTAAAATATTGAGTTAAAATGTACGTAAGCCTTTTTTTTTTTTTTTTAATTTTTTTTTTTATACTAAGCAAGTTGAAGTGATACAAGTGGAATGATTTTTGTTTCCATTTTGCTAACTGCTGAGGATATGGCATTCGCAATGACAAGATATTTATTATTGTATTATTACACACAGGGTAAAAATGCGCTGGGAAGACATTGCCTCATGCTGTGCTGGGGGACAGGCCAAAACGGTAGATTGCATGTGATTTTTTTTGGGCTATCCGTCTTACACCGTAGGGCTGTCGTGGACTTTGGTAAGGAATGGTTCTGCTCAAAGAAAGTCAGGTGTATGGATTGCAGGGGGGACGCAACCCCAGCCCGAGCCCCAGCTGCGCACGGGTACATGCGCTGCATCCTTGAGCGTGGGACCCCCCGGCGGTGCCGAGACTGCTCGCCCCGGAGGCTGTTATTACAGGAGGAGACTGTTTCATTCATTATCCGTGTTTCTGCACCCAGCCTTGCTGCCAAGTGCAATGTTTAGCCATTTCAGCCAATCACTGTGTGCACGTGAATACATTTTCCTATGGCTTTACGTGAGAGCCGGGGGGTGAGACTGTGCCCATCGCGCGTGGTCACCCAGGATCAGTCTCCACCAATGGTTGGTACCTGGAAAAAGTGCTGTGGATGTTCCCGTTCACATTATATTCTTTCCTTTTGTGGATAGATGCGTGGCTGTAGGTACCGAGCAGGTCATCCATCCATTGGTCTCGTGGTCTTGTGCATGGGGCTGTGGGAGAGTGTCCGTGTGTGCTCGTCTTTGCAGAGTGACTCAGGAGCGTTACAAAAGGTGGGCTTCAGCACGAAAAAGTCAACAGAGTCGTTGGATCGTGGAAGGAAAAAGCACTCTTAGATAGCCAGATTGTCAGAGCTATTTATTTGCCTGATAGTTGAGGCTTAATTTCATGCTGGTTATGGTAGAAAAAAGATCTCACCCAGTAACCTTTTCTTCTTTTTTTTTTCTTTTTTTTTCCCCTTATCTTTTTTCCCCCTCATCTTTTTTCCCCTCCTGCAAACCCCCTGATTTTCACTTTGCTGATTAGGCCATTTTGTGCATTTTTGCCTATTCTCTCCAGCACACTTCCCCTCTCTGTCCAACCCCCTTCTCCTCTCCCTGGCTCTGTGTACTCCCCGTTGCGAAAGCGAGCACTACAGATCAAGAGGACAATCAGCTGGAGAACAATATGACAGCAGGTGGGTATTATTCTCTCCCCTCAGCTGTGACTCAAATATGTGTCAGTTGCCAAACAAAAACCTGTTTCAGCTTAGAGGCAAAAATAGATTGGTACATGGGAAAATCTGCAACAATAGGTTTTTTTTTTCTCCCTCCACAAATCTGCATTTTTTTCTGATGCTGCTTTTATGCATCTGACTTCTAGCAGCTGTAACTTCTGTTCCTGGTGAATGTACATAGATTTTGTTCAACTAGATCAAGCGTTATTGTTGCAGTAATTACTGCGATGGAACAGTTCGATACTGTACTGGGTTATGCATCCTGTTCATATTGTGCCTTGCTGGTAGGACTGTGCTTGTGCAGAGTCTTTATGGGGTAAGGAGTATAACCAGAAGATAGGAGAAGGGGATTCTGTCAGAACAGGATTAGACCAAAAGAGGTTTAAAAGGTTTGCTAGGAAAGCAAGCTTGCCTTCAAACCATCAGTCTATCAACGTGAGGACCTGGGTAAACTGGATTGACCTAATCCCACGTATAGCCTCTCTCTTGCTGTCTTAACGCCGTTGTAAACTTAACAAACACTAAACTCTCTCCTCTGGAGCTCTTGCTGGTCAGAAGATATGTACTGGTGTCACTGTGCATTTTGGGTTTGGTGTTGGATGAGGGAGGAGGCAATAGCATCCCACCGTCCCACTGCGGCGTCCGGCGCCGCTGTGTCCATGAACGCTGCTCTCCTTTCTCTTCCTGCGCTTTGTAACTTGGCTTCTTTACGTTTCCCTGCCTTGTTTGTTCATGCAAATGCTACTGTTTCTCCGAAATTCTGGTCTTTCTGCCCATATCTGTGCAACCTGCTCTTCCCCTTATGTTTGGATGACAGTGACCCCTTCTCGGAAACACCCACTGTGTCAACCTCCCTGTCCTGCTCAACAGAGCTGCCAAGGTGCTTTTCGCTCCATCTGACCTTATCACCTCATCTCTACTTACTCGCATTTTCCACTCCGACACACTCAGGCTCCTTATTCTCCCTTTCATTTCTCTCCAAAACTCTTCTCTTTCCTATTTTAATCGTAGAATTTATCACATCTCCTGCCTCCCCTTTCTTCCTCTCCATCAATGGTGCTGCTTTTCTCCCGTAGAAGACTTTATACTTTGCTTAGCAATGTTCCTCTTGCCCTTTGAATTAATAGTTTGATTTTCTTCCTCCTCTCTAGTCCATGCCCTGGTGAATATTTGTTGATTTTACCTTATCTAATGAGCGTTTGATGTACTTAAATAAGTACTGGAGCATGGTTTGGGACCCCGTGCCTCTTCTTTCCTGGATGAATGCTCTGAAGAGAGGCCAGACGACGATGATAAAAAAAACCAAGCCAAACCAAAACAACAAAAAAAATCACTCTGAATGGCATAACAAATCTTCAGTTATCCTGTACAAAGCGGAATAGCTTCAGTACAGCCTGCAGGCTGGCAGCTAGGGCTGTCTTTTGGGAAATGGAAGATATTTTGAGTCCAGCAGCAGAGAAGAAAGAATGGAGCCTAAATTGCTGAGCTATTAGATGAAGGCAGCTCCGCTGTCCTGTCTCGCCTCTACTGTAACACACCGCTGATCCCTCTCCCTCTTCTCATGTTTTAAAGGGAGGTCTTTGCTCCATGATACGAGGAGTCGGTGCGGGCGTGTGTTATCCTGAATGAAGCAGTTGGCTCCGTGCACTCCACATGCAACATCTAAACCCTTTTCCCCGCTCAGCATTTCCTCCTGGATTAGCAGGCAGCTCCTGCAGGTCACATTTTTGGTTCCCAGCTGTCCCTGTACACGGCCTGTGTGTTCTCTTGGGTGAGTAATTCAGGGCTGCAGAATCCCAGGGAGCACCCAGGTGGCTGAAATGTGCGCTGTGCAAGGCCGAACCTGGGGTGGCCGAGTCCATCCTGGATCCAGCCTGTGTGAGGATGTTGTGCTAAGTTCAGGTTCTGGATTCGGGGGGGGCTTAATACTATCTCGAGCCTCGTGGCTGCGGATGACGATGTTTCTTACGTTACAGTAACGTTAGTCAAATTAATTGGCTGGGTGGGTCTTAGCTTCTGGCTCTAGATCCTAAGGAACCAACGCAAGGCTGGGCGCCTAGAGGCTTGTTCCGTTGTCTCCAGCTGTATCATCTGCTCAGCGGGGGCAATACTAGCTCTCCCCACAAACCCAGTCTCGTGTCAGTAGCTGTGTGATCTTTCCCAAGCGTCCCTTTCCCCTCCTGGGAGCAAACCTTGTTACTACTTTAAATCTGCGAGGGGGTAAGGAAGATTTCAGCTGTGGGGTTTGGGCATTAAGGCAGAGAGGCTCGTGGCTGGAGCCACATGTAGCGTTTTGAAAATCCACCTTCTACTCTCCTCTATCCTCTGTTCTTATCTCTGCTTGATGTTTTCCCTTTCCCCCATTGCGATCCTCAGCCTAAAATAATTGAAGAGCAATATAAACTGTCTTATTTGTCTTAGTCCAAGAGTACCAGCTTGTTCTACCCTTAAATTCTCTGGCAACTCGAGAGCAAATTTTTTTCCACAATATTCCTTTTTTTGGGTGAGCAGTATAAAGTTTTCTAATGTACATAAAACTTTTGATTGCTTTCTGCACTCTCCAAACAGGCGATCACGCAGCCCTCCGATCTTTCACTTTTTTATGGGATATCATCTTGTGCCTCTTCTATTTTAAGGATTTCTTAAAGCAAGTGCTCCTTCTCTGCTGTGCTTTCATCTTGCCAAAAGCTCGCTGCCTCTTCTGTGTGCCTCGGGCGCAGGACTTGGCATACCTTGTTTTTCTGCATACCTTTTCTGTAACTTTGTCTTAAAAAATGGAAAAGGTACTGAATTTGTTTTATTTTTAAGAGAATTAAAAAATAACAATCCCAGCAGTAATCTAGGTGGAACGTTGCAGCTGAGTTATGCTGAATGTCAAGATTTTGAATTTTTGTCCCATTTCAGGAAGAAAGAGTCCAAAATGTAAAATTCTTACGGAATGAGAAAAGCTTTGGGTATTTGTTTCTGAAAAACACTTTACTAATTACTTGCATGTTTTACTTTCCTTGATCTTTGGTTTATATCAGCAATATGTTAACAAAAACCAGTGATATTTTTTGTTTGTTCTTGAACCTTGTCTTCTAGTTGTATTTAGTTTTAGCAGGATACTTTAAATCATATATATATGTGTGTATCTTGGGATCTTTGGTGCTCCGTAGTAACAGCTTTATAATATTTACCAAAGTAAATTGCCTTCTCGCTAAAAATGAAACAAACAATTTAGGATATTATAGCTCAAGGTTTGTTTGGTTTGTGGTTTGTTTCTTCATTTGCCCCTGGCTTATATGGCATGAAAATACAAAACTCCAGACTGATAGGGGATGAAGCTGGAGCAGTGGTTACTGTCCTCACCTCTTCTACCAGGTCTGGAAGCCACCTAAAAACTAGAACAAAAAATAATCCCAAATAGTACCGCTAAAAAAAAGAGCCTTCTTGACTTTCAGCCTTCTTTTCTCTGTCCAAACCCACAAAGAGCAGATAAATCGTACACAATTTCTGGATGCTAAGTTTGGCGAAGGAAGGAGCCATCAGAGCCTGCATCCTTACTGACTCCTAAAAGTGTGTGTACACTTCTGATCTTTTATACATTGCTATTTTTTTTTCTTTTTTTTTCTTACGGCTTTTTGTTTAGAGATGGCTAAGCAGGATCTTTGCCCTATAAAGAACACGTAAAAAAGGGGAGCTGAAAATGAGCCAGGCAGCTATGAAGTGGAATAGCAAAATGGTGAGGTTTGTTAATCACAAATAAAAGTACTTTGGAGTGCAGGAAGAAGACAACTGTGTAAAATCAATCATTCAATCAACCAAACTACCATGTGCTTTAATGGCATTCATTCAGAGTCACTTAATAAAACTGTAAAATTAACAACTCAAATAATAAGTAAGTCAGCTCGAACAAGTGAGTTTTCAGCAGGAACGTGGATAGCTAAAACAAGCTCAGCACAATAACGTATCGCAGCCCTGGCCAACCCAGCCTAAGAGAGGCGATGCCTCTAACCCTTGAGTTGCTGGGACCTGGCAATTATACTGGTCTGCACGGAGCCTTGCAGACCATGGGTGTAAATATTTTGTGGGCTCAGAAGGGGGAGCAGCCGCGGAAATGGTGTGAGCTGTAAGGAAGGGCTGGAGGTCCCTGGGCACACCAAGAGCAAAGGTGAGAGGTGCAGAGCCAAGTCTTTGCAGTGTTGTTGCACGGCGCGGTGCAGGTGTGGTCCCAGTCCTGTGTGGAAGTGGGATGCGGGGTAAGGATGGGAGAGCACTATAGAATCATAGAATCATAGAATCATCTGGTTGGAAAAGACCTTTAAGATCATCGAGTCCAACCGTACCTGTCCACCACTAAACCATGTCCCTAAGCGCCTCGTCTGCCCGGCTTTTAAATACCTCCAGGGATGGGGACTCCACCACTTCCCTGGGCAGCCTGTTCCAATGCTTGACAACCCTCTCCGTGAAGAAATTTTTCCTAATATCCAATCTAAACCTCCCCTGGCGCAACTTGAGGCCATTGCCTCTTGTCCTATCACTTGCTACTTGGGAGAAGAGACCAACCCCCACCTCACCACAACCTCCTCTCAGGCAGTTGTAGAGGGCGATAAGGTCTCCCCTCAGCCTCCTCTTCTCCAGGCTGAACAACCCCAGCTCCCTCAGCCGCTCCTCACAAGACTTGTGCTCCAGACCCTTCCCCAGCTTCGTTGCCCTTCTCTGGACACGCTCCAGCACCTCCATGTCCTTCTTGGAGTGAGGGGCCCAAAACTGAACACAGCACTCGAGGTGCGGCCTCACCAGTGCCGAGTACAGGGGAAGGATGACTGCCCTGGTCCTGCTGGCCACACTATTCCTGATACAAGCCAGGATGCCGTTGGCCACCTGGGCACACGGCTGGCTTATATTCAGTCGGCTGTCAACCAAAATGTCATGGGAAAAGCAATAGGCATGTAGGATCGGCCACATCAGCAGACTTCTCTGTACTGCACATCGTGAAGACAGTTTAAAACTGGCTCAAAAAGGGGCTCAAATGCAGGAGAAGAACAAAAGATATTTTGGCTACTCTGCCTGGCACGTGCTCCAGCAAGGAGAGATGAAAAGCCTGGAGGTTTGACAGAAACAGGTTGCAGTGATCTAAAGCAAGAGTTTAAAAAAGAGGAGAGGGAGGAAGGGGTGGCTTTTGGCAGAAAGTCAGTGGATTTGGTCGCAGCACGGGTACCGGTGGAAGCGAGCAGAGGAGTGGTGGTGAGAACCTTTGGCAGCTTTCCTTCGGTGCGGGTGAGCCTGTGCAATCGGCCGTACAATTGCGCTGCCAACTTCCACAACGTAAGTTTGAGCCGCGCCATACCTTGCGGTTCCTTAACGCCCATGTTCTCTGACTCACGCGGTTGGGCGAGGAGCTCAGTTTTATTTTTGAGCGTGTTTCTAACTAATAATAGGCAAAAACCTGAACAAGGTAGTCTAAAGCCAGGAAGCAAATTTAAAGAAATTGAAAAGCATTTAGCTAAAATCCTCATAATTTGGAGGCTTCATTCACTTTTTTTTTTTTTTAATATTTCTCGCAAGTATTTAATTTCACCCCTTGGTTTTTCTGCAGCCATCCAGTTTTACCCATGCAACATCCTTTTGACTGTAATTACAGTCGTGTCGTGTAGTTCAGCTTTTGTACACCCCCTCAGACATTCTTCTGGCAAGGGGAATTTTAAATATAAAGCGAGAGTTAATCAGCAGCCTGATGTATTGTGGAAAGATATTGAAACTGCTTGATATTTGTAAGAACTCTGGTGGCTTCTTTATGTGCATTTTAAAACCGTGCTGTGCTTGATGACCTTGTAATGATGAAGTCTGAAGGGAAACGGAGACTGGATCATCGCTTCTGAGACTGATGGTTTCAGCGGAGGCTGATGCTCTGAGCACGGTCACGGAAAAATAGCTGTTGTTCAAAGGTCAGTATGTGGACTTGGCACGGGGCCCAGGTACCTAAAAACATCTGCAAAGCTGCTGTGATCGCTGCTGATCAGCGGGACGCAGGAAGAGGTGGAGATCTGGAGCCAGATGCGCTCGTTAGCAGCTGCTTTGCCCCCGAGCGGCTGCATTTCTGAGAGCCCTGCTATTCCCACCCGTGGCTCTGAGGCTCGCAACGATGTCCCGGGAGTGACGTTAACACGAAACTGGTGTCATTAGCTGATCAGAGCTGAGATTACTGCAGAAATTGAAATCAGAGGCAGTGGGGGAGGGGGTGTGTGTGTTGTGTTACAGTAGGAAGTTGAGGAACTGAGTCCCAAACGCCCATCAAGGTTCAGGCACCCAACCCCAGCTGATTTACAGGTGGATCCCAGCTCCTCTGCCAGAGCGAGGCATTACCCCTGGATGCTCTGCCTGCAATTTCCTCATGAGCATGCGGCATTTAGCATTACCCCTGTGGCAGGGTAATGAGACACTAAGGTACCAAATGGAGCTCAGTGTCCTAAACCAGCTCTTGATTCTGGCATCTGTGGGAGCTTTATGTTGCCGAGTGCCCCACTCCCCCACATCAAGAGAAATGGCCGCTTTATCCCGGACCACAGGCGGCAGCCTCGACCTTTCCTGGCATCTAACGTGTTCCTGGCGTTTTTCAAATCTCTTCCTTGAGCTGCCAAAATTGCCTGATGACCTGATGCTGCCTCCAAGCTCTCTGCCATGCAGATGAGCCGCCAGCCTCCCAGGTCCCAGCCTAAGGGCTGTACTGTCCCTCCCGGTGCCAACTCCTCCATCCCATACCCCTGAAGTCCAAAACCCCTGTAGCTTCCTAAAGCCCTGTTCAGGGAAAGCTTTTGTGCATGCTGAGCCCTCTGTCTCCCAGCCTGGACCCAACACGAGCATCAGGGCGGGCATTTGGGCAGGGGAGTGAATTGCTGGTGCGGCAGGGCGGACCTGGCAGCATCCCAGGGAGAAAGTGAGGGCAGGGAATTGGGAGCAGAGTCCCTACAGCTGCCAACAACACACCTGGAGGGAGCCCAGCTGCTCCGATGGGCGGCCGCCTGCCAGCGCCGCCGGGGAAGGGGTCCAAGTCCCAGAGAGCCACCGGGAAAGGCAAAGATGCGTCACGCTGAAGGCTTGTCTTTGGAGATGCTGGCTACTCTCCGGTCTTGAAATTAAACAGCCTGTTTTTCAAAAAGATAGCTGAAATATTTTCGATACTTGCTTATATAATTAGCTTTTAGCTGCTCTGGATACTGTGGCTTAATTATTCTGGATTCCACTGTTAAATAATTAGAGCTGTCTTGTTTACTAGTAAATTTTCTGTTTGTTGCTCCAGGGTGATTTGTTTTATATTAAATTAAGTACCCAGGGCAAGTAGCATCCAAGTGTCCCAAATGCCAGCTAAGAACTGGGTTTGTTTTGCCTCTGGGCAGTTTTGGGATGTTTCCAGAATGGACACTAACTGTCTCCTGGTTTAAAATCCCTCTTTTTCCCAAAACAAAAGCTTGCTTTTTTTTTTTTTTAATGTTTTCTCTTTAATTCTGTGTTGCCTGAACTGTACTTGGAGTTATTTTCCAGCTGAAACTTGACTTAAAAACTTTGACTTTGCCCCTGCGCCACTTGGATAAGGTGATGAGATTTGCTTCCCCCCTGGGACGTGTGGTGTTGGCTCCTCTATCAATTCATTGAGTTGACTGTTTCTTTGTGTTTTGGGATCACTGCTGCAGCCACAGCTGCTCAGAAACGCTTTAATGAGATTTGTAGGGAAAAGAGGAAGGTAAAGGGAGGGCCAAGAGACAAATCTTAAGAGTCAAAATAATTTTTTTACAAAGGTTGCGGGTGGAGAGGAGAGTCCTGCTCCCACCTCGCTGCCCCGGTCTCCATCTGTGCCATTGGGGTGGTCTTGCTTTGTGTTAGTAATTGATTGTGGGGAATGGATGAGTTGGGGACATAGGGAGGTAGTTATGTGGCAGAGCAATTCTGAATCCGGGCTCTCGTAGGAGGAGCGGTTTCGTAGAGCTCTGCGTGCAAAAGCATTGCAATACCGTGTAAGACCTCCTTTCCCTCACAGTGGCACCAGCTGCTTCTGAAAAAAACAGAGGGAAATCTATAGGGGATTTTTTTTTCTCCTCCCACATGGAAATTTGTGTCTCACCTATTTTTTTTTTTTTAAATCCTCTGCAATATCTATTTAGATGCCTGGGAAGGGGGAGGAATGCGTGTCCTACTCTGGTAAGACTTGGCAGGGAGTTCAGAGTTTTATAAGCAATGTGCTTACTCATTTATTTTTAGCACGTTATTACCAGGCTGCTTTGATTTATTTAATGTACGATATTGACTCCTTCCTCATCCAGCGGTGAAGCCGCTCTCGCCGCCTGCCGTGCAGGCTGGGCTTGGGGGCTTCACTGGAGAGGAGCTGCCTGCTCCGGGCCGATGCCAAATGGCAAGAGCATCACCGATCTCTCCCCTGCCTTTCACCAAGCCTGATGTTAGGCACCAGCGATGACTATTCCTTGGTCTCTCGAAAGAATTTTCCTGCTCTCGGGTATAGCTTTCTAGTTTCTGGATCCCACTGATGTAGTTGTTAGAGCTCCCAAGTAAAGTCCTGGAGAGTTACTGTGGCTCTGCTGAGCTGCAATAACTGATTGCCTGTGTCCTCTGACCGTGACAAATACAGGCTCGTACCCCAGTGAAATACGTTTATGCTAACACATTTTTCTTAATTTGCATTGGGCTAAAAGTGTTGGTACAGGCAGCTTAGTGAAATGTAGTTGCTTGTTAATCCATGGCAACTTAATCATGTGTCTGGGCACTAGCTGTACTGGTTGGGTAATTTACCATGGCAGATATTTGTTGCATTTATGGTTTTTCAGACAACTGATACTGTTTAGCTGGAAGATAAACATTTCAAAACCACACAATGATTTAGGAGCTGTGAGCAAAATGTATGGGAGTTGGGTACCTAAACTCCTTTAAAGATCTTGCTGCATATTCCTATTTCTAAAATGTGGCCATGGGCCAGTTTTCATAGATATTTAAATACTGACAGATGCACTCAGAAGAAAAATCCTGCTAGGTGACTATCTGCATCCTTAGGCTTCTAAATACTTTTGAATATCTAGCATTTAAAAGCCTAATTTTCCAGTCCTGTTTGTTTGAAATCATTTAATGAGTCCACATTGCGCTTAACAACTTAAGATCTTAGTTCATACAGGTATTTCTGAAAAAAGGTTAAGTATCATAATCATCAGGAAAAGACCCTAAAATGGAATTTATTTGAATGGGCTTTTTGAAAACAGTTCCCCTTTCTGTAGCAGAGAAATTTTTAAAAGTACAGCTGCATAGAGTGATACTGATAAATAAAGAACGTTTCTGCCAACTCTGCGGCAAAACGATCAAGGTTTGTTTTTTCCGTAGAGGTAAAGAGCTTGGGCAGAGGTGCAGAAGCTTGGGTGCTCTCTTAGGACTCTCCAGTGCCAATGGGTCCATCACTGGAAAGTTGCCATGGACAGAAGTGGGATGAAGGTGACGCACCCCATGGGATGCTTGTGGTGGAGGAGCACCGCGGCACCCTGGCACTGCCCAGAGCTACCGAAATTGCCAAGGCTGGACCCACTCTTGCACAAAATTTTCTTTGAGTTTGGTGCCAATAGGAGGATTTGCCCCAGAGAGAGGGAAAAAAGCTAAAGTTGAAGAAAACCAAGTGCTTTGGGCTGGATGGTTTTACAAGTCTTTTCTGCTCCGTGGGGTCGGGAAAGGGCTCTCTCTGACTGCTATAAACTTCTGCACAGTCGTGCCTGTGAATTGCAATAGATTGTTACTAACACTAAGTAGAGAGAAATGTGACTTTTTTTTATTGTTGTTTCTTTTTTAATCAACCCTGCGTTAAGCCTGCGCATACATCTGTCATCAGAGACCTTCTTCCTTCTGCACTTAATGGCATTTCTGCTGCCAGCCCGAAGATTGACTGTACAGGGCTGCCATTTTTCCAGTGTCAGTTTTTCTTCTTGTCAGCTTTTCTCTTCTTTCTTTTTTTCTTTCCCCCCCNTTTTTTTTCCCCCCCCCCCCCCTTTGGTGACAGTATTTCTCTGTTTAGCTTCTTTCCATGCTAGACTCTTCCACACCAAAAACCCTGTGCAGGGACTTAGCTGTGCATGCGAAGGAAAGATAGCAAAGCATGCTTGAAAGTGGCTTTAAACGCTCAAACACGTGGGAGACATTAGCTAGCAAAGGAAACGTTTTACTGTAAAGTAATCTACAGTTCAATGAATTTATGGAAATAAATTTTGACTGCGAGTTAGTCCTGAAAGGTATAAAAGTGTGCTGGAAGGAGGGGTTTGCCAGAGGAAAACTGCATAAAATGGCTACGCCGGTGGAGGAAAGAGGGCAAGTTAGCAGGGCACGAGGGCATGGATTTTGTGCTTTATTTCATTACGCATTCATACGTTGGTGCCATTCATACATCATGGTCCAGGCACTTTTTTTTTCCCCGTTATAACACCTACAGCAGTGTTTGCTGTTGGCCTGGTAGCCCATGCAGCTCTGCTCTTTGCTGCTGCTGATGCTTGCATGTCCTCTGGTCCTACGTCCTCCCTGCCATGGTGTTTATATGGCAAGCTTGGGACTTGGACAAGGTCCTGACAGAGGATCTGTCTCCTGTGAAGGTCCTGGATGTGGGAGGCTTTTAGGCTCTGTTGAGTCCGCAGGGCTGGAGCGTGTGTACCTGGCTTTCCTGCAGCCCGAGTCCGTGCTGCCACGTCCTGGCACGGGGCATGCGTTTTGCAGCCTCCGCATTGTCAGCTGGAACAGAAACCCGCTGTCCTAGCCGCACGGAGACCGCCGGCCGTGAGGGCAGCAGCTTGAAATGGTAACAAGGCATCCAGGGGAAATGGAAAACAGGAGCACCTTTCGGGTTTTAAAGATGAAATGTCCAAACAGCACTTGTACCCGAGTTTTTCTACCTGCTTCAGACAAGGTAGCGCGCAGGCTGACAGCGTGAGCTCAGAAGACACCGTGAGCTGTCAGCGTCTTTAATTCACTCAGACAAAAAAAAAAAAAAAAAGTAGTTTGGCTTGGACATTTGCCTCAGACCTTTCTGACTTTGCTTTAATTCTGCAGGGCAGCCTGTCCGGAGCTGCGTGGATCCAGCACCGCCGGTGCTGGTTCAGGCTCAGCGTGAGCAGCTGCGGCTCTACTGCCTTGACAGAATTTGTGTTTTCCTGGGGTCAGATTTGGCCCCGGCTCCCCCGGCCCCGTGCTGTACGAAAGCTGCAGGCAGGAGACATGCTGTTTAGATGACACTGAGTTGTTTTCTAGGAAAGGCGCTGTAGTAAGTGCTAGCAGCTTTATTGGATGAAATTAAATGTATATCATCCTAAATGATGACGGTTTGTAGATCTTTACTTTGGCACATTATGGAATTTATGGGGTGTAAAACAATTTCAGAATCGGCAGCGCAGCCATCGGGAAACGCTGTCGTACGTTTGGAAATGCAAAGCGGCGTGCGCGCGTTATGCTGGCAGAGGGAAGAGGTGCCCTGGGCTCCTTCCCCAGCTGCAAGGGAAAGCAGAATCGTTGCGGCAAATAGCGACGGTCCCGGTGCTCTGCCAGCTCGGGTGTGGAGCAGCTTGGTCAGCGCCTGTGAATTATCCAGTGAATGATTCAGCTTTTAATTGGGTGCAAGTGCTTAATAGCCTTATACGGTTATGTAAATATCATGTAAACAGACACAAATTCCAATAATTGGAGGTAGCAGCAGCAGCTATGATTAGATCGCATTTACATCAAAACAACTAATTGCCTGAGCGCTGGGTTAGTGAGTTCACACCCGGCTCGGAGGATTTGCACATCCGATGGGTTATGGTATTTGCAGCCGCGGCGGCCGACGGCAGCTGTGTCTGCTCCCAGCTCCTCCTTCCCCGTCAGGTTCCCTGTCTTACAAAGCCAGCGTTGGGGTTAGCGTTCCTCCGTTAGGCACACGTGGACCTATTCTGGACCCAAATGCAAAAAATGTCCAGTTTGCAGCTTCAGGAGAGCCTGGTTGTCTCCTCTGTGCTGCTGCTCGTTCGGAGGGCAGGGATGGGGCTGCTCTTACGGGGGAGCCGGGGGTCCCGAGGCACGGTGAGCTGCTGGGGCTGAGGCTGGGACACCAACGTACCCCATGTCGGCATCCAATCCAGCTGGATGCCAGCTCTAGTTTTAACTCCCATTCAGCCACCTCTTGCCTTTGTGGATTCCTTCCTGGCCTTGTCCCTGTAATGTAGGGGAGAAAAACAATTATAAATGGTGGAGATGGTGTGAGCTTGGCCTGTGGGGGATGAGGTCTCTGCCGCATGTGTTCCTGACGGTGGGAATTTCTCCCTCGCGCTTGTTTTGGTTCAGTTGATAAAGCAATGATTCCCTCTAGTACTGCACGGGCGATCTTTTTTTTTTTTTAAACAGCAGGAGGTTTCCATTTCCAAAATTGGCAATAAAATATTTGAAGTGTGGCGATTTATGGAAAAGTGGGAGTGTTTCATCCAGACGACGAGAACTGGCAGCAGTCTATTGAAATATCGGGCTGGTATTTTCTTGCAGATAAGGCTATAGATAAGAACAAAGATAAATTGATTTTCCTTAGTGTCTGTGGCAGTAAAACCTTTTCTCTGGGAGACTTTCTTACGCTGTCAGAAACTGGGAGATAAAAGAAGGCTTGCAAAATAACTCAGCGGAGTCCTCACTGCACCCCAGACCCCAGCAGATGGGGATGGGTCCTGGTGGGGCGAGGAGGAAGGGCGAAACCAGCGGCGTGGACGCAGCAGAATGGAAAAGATTTTAAAAAACTGCTGATTTGGGAATGTCTGTGGGGTTATGATGTGGACGTTTTGGCATTAATAGAGAATTCAAAGACAGTTGCTGGCGGAAAGAAACTTAAAATAGCCCAAACCGGTAAAATTAGCAACAGTAGAGGAAGCAGCAGAGGTTTTAAAAGCAGGCACTTGGGAAGCAGGGACAATAAAACTCAGTAAACAAAATGCAAAGCTGTTTGGAAGGTGGTTAAGCTCTGGAGAGGTGTTTCCACTCTGGAAAGACTCATTCTGCATCTGTTTGTGCATTTAAAATGGCCCAGGGCAAGATTCAGAGGAGGATTTAAGCATTGCAGCTTAGTTGAGTGCAACAGGATTTAAACCTTTGTAGAGAGCACATCCTCACCTTGAGCCTCACTGCCTGCTCTATGTGGTTGGTGAGTTTTCTTTGGATTTTTTTGCATTTAATTGTAATTAAATGACTGAGCAGATGTCATGTTTTCCATGGCTGTGCTATAGGCCACCTCCAGTCTTCCGCTGCATTTATTGCTCAGCTTTACCTCGCCTTCGACACAGCACCTGTAGGTGACAGCGGGCCCGGCAGGAGCTTTTCCTGAGTGAAATCTCAGCTCAGAGTTCTCTTTTCTCGGAATGCTCCGTTACTGCCAGGAATTACCTTGGAGAAGAAGCTAAAGAACAGCTTCTTTCAACTTTTGGCAGTAAATAGGTTCCCACCAGCAGATTTCTCAATGAGAATAAATTATTCTAGTAGAAAATTCTACAGGAAATTAAGTTGGTGTTAAATGAGGATGAATTATTCTTTTTTTTTTTTTTTACCTTTGTTTACGCTACGTAAGGAAGAGGCTACCTGAACGTGCAAATTAAAATGCTTTTCATGTATATTTTTCACGGTGGGCTTTAGTCACTGTTTTCTTTTCTAGAATGAACGCTTTCACCTCTTCTTCACCCCAATATCTGCGTTTGTATTTGATTTCCCAGGGCCAGCTGCCCGAGCCACATCCCAGACCCTGCTCCCCTCAGTCATGCAGAACAGCGTCTGAATTCCTGAGCTGTCCCACCCGTTCCACTGAGGCAGTTTATCGAGGAATAGCTGCAAGAAAAGTCTGTGTTTTCCCTGTCCATCCAATTACCTTCGTAATCCTATTTTCTTCGTGAAGAAAACAGCTTTTTTCTAAAGTCTTTAAAATAAATTAGTGTAATACTTTGGTTGATTTTTGTTTTTTTAAAGCTGTCAGCTTTAAGATTTATGAAGAAACCCAGAGCTTATTCTTTTCCAACAAACTGTCCCGGTGACAAACCAGCAGTTACAGCCCATAAAGAATTATTCTCCAAGAAATCGTGGACATAGTCTCATTGCGTGACTGTAAGTGGTAAATACAGAGTTTAACGGCTCAGTTGTTTAAAATTATTTGCATGGATACGCAACCATAAGTATAGTGCAGTTGCATCAGGGGAGGCCTAGCAAGGATTGCCATGCGTTTCTGTAGGTGCTTGCAGCGTGAGCTGCCTGCTCTGGGGTGCTGGACAGCGAGGTTGATCCTCTCTTTGCCTTCATCCATCTTTATAACGTGTTTACTTCTGATCGACAACATATTGCAGAATATTAGCTCTAAATCCAGCGCTTTCTCTGAATTCCTGCTGCTGCCTGGAGCCCCTTTCGAGGCTCCTCAAGCCTCACCCTCCACACCTCCAAACACCAGCATGCTTAAAGAGGACTTCTACGAGCACGTTGGCACGAGCCCCTGGGCGCGTGGTGAGGTTAAATACCGTGTGCTTGCCTTTGGTTCGAGGTGCGCTTCTGTAAGGTCATGGCTGTGGTTATGGCCGTGGCCTCCGGCCAGCACATCGTGCGTCTGAGTGTTTCCTTAAGAGCATTCTTCACCTACAGGTACAAAAGTCAAAATTTATTCATTTCTAAGGCTTCGCTCTAAGGGCCTGGCTGCAAGACCTGAAGTCAAAGGGGTTTGATCCCTACATTGAACGTGGCTTAACCAGTCCAGGTTACAGATGGGTCCAGTGAACTTCACAGCGATTCTGCTGTTGTAAATGTTGTATTACCTACGCTGACAAATCCATAGTTGCTCACATTTACAATTTAATTTCTTGTTATTACTATGTTAAGAATTAGTTAAGTTGCTTGAGAATAATATACTTAAATTGCATTACAAGCACAGTTTTGGCACTGATTCTGAGGTCTTTATTTATGTAGCTGAGCAGTTTCCTTGAATTTATCCAACAATTTGCCTGAGCACAAACCCGAGTTTTGCGGAATCCAACCCCATATTTTTGTGGTAGGCTTAGAACCTGTGACATTGCTGCGTGTGTTGCGTGACAGCTGTCATTTTTATATTAATAGTATAATCTATTGAGAGCTTTGATATAAACAATGTAATTGATGTGTTTATGGCAAAGAATTGTAGCATTCGGTGCCGGAGGGTTTAGCGCTGCGTCTGAGCAGCAATTCTCTAACGTTCCCATTTATTTCTCCCACGCTCCTGTTTACCTTGTTCACCCACATCCTGAAATGTCAAGAGCAGTAACACCTCAGCGCAGGCCTAACAAGGCGAGATTTAACTGCGGTGACTGAAAGCGAATTCCTGGGCGGAGGGGAGGTCTATGCTGATGCTACTATTTTTCTTCTGAATCAAGTGGTTTCAACGCTGATTTTGCTGATGCTGTGTCAAAGGATACTTCAATATGCCTTTGAATAAGGCGTAGCTGGCTGGTGTCGTGGCGTGGACCCTGGGGTGACTTAGTGTGGTGGAGCTGCAGCGTCCAACAACAGTGAATTGTTGGCGTTTTGGTGGAATGGCAGGAAGGTGAGATCTGGGTAGGACACAACACATCGATCCCCCTTCAAGTGCTGTTGAGAGTGGATGCGTGGGGAAAGCGGGGTGAGGAAGGAGAACGTGGCATTTGCTGTGGTTACAGCTCATGTCTGACCTGGATCTAGGCTCAGGCTTGCTGCCCAACTCCTCATTTGCCATGCCCGTTAAACACAGGCAGGTCTGTAGGCCATCTCTCCAGAGCATCCAGGTCCCAGGGGTGGGAGGCAAGAGAGCCTGATGGGCAGCAGGGGCAGAATGGCAACTCCAAGATGAATTAGGAAGCTGCTTCTGACCACCCCTTAGCAGAGAGTTGCCACTTTGCAGTTGAGACAACGGTCTTACTACACGAGGGATGCAATAGCCAGCACCAGCAGCCAGCGGCATTCCTGGCTGAGCCCGGGAACGGAGCCGAGGAGAAGCGCTTTGACGGTTCATCTGCATCCTTCATACAAAGTGGCAGTTCAAAAGCAATTAGCATCCCTGCCAGAGCTTGGCTGCCGTGGTGCGGAGGGCACCGCTGGGGAGGTGACAGGTCTGCTCTCCGTCCATGCCCCACCAAGCGCTCACCAGGCTTGCGGGGAGGAACCGTGGCCCGCTGCCACCATCCCCAGCAAACCAGAGCCCAATTACGGACTGCTCCTGCTGTGCTCCATCCCAGCATCATTGCACGGGCAGATATCAGGGGTGTCCCCCTCTCCCTCACTGGGAGTGGGAAAGTGGCCAAGAGGAGCAGAGTAATGTGTAGAGATTTGACAGTACATGACTTCCCAAATGCACCGGCCAATGTAGCTGCGCTCGGTTCTCCCAATCACGTGCACAGCGTCTGGCACTCCCTCCGAAGAAGTGTGTTTCCAAACAGGGGCTCGTGGTCAGTGGTACCATCTGTTGAAAAGGGTATTAGCTCCATTTGCATGCCCTCGTGCCTAATTTGCACATGCAAAGCAGTGACCCGGTTGCACATATGCTACCGCAGGTGAGACTCTGCCTTTAACTTTCTGAAAACGAAGCCACAAATGACCACAGATTTTTCATCGTTCTCCAGAAGACGCGTTCTGTGCTCGTAGCGTCTCAGTGCTGGGACTGGGGAGCACTCAGGGTTCAGCCCGGCGTTGCACAGCATCGCGCCTGCACCTGACCCCAGGCGTGTGATTGCTGTTGAAAGCAACGTCAATCAAAATCACCAGTTTCTGCAATATTGTGACACCTGCAGATCTGTTTGGAAATAATCTACCGACGTGCGAGTATAGGTTCCTAACCCAGAAGGGAGCAAAAGAAAGAACAGAAAATTGCTTTTGTGCTGGATTTAATATTTACATCTCAGGCTTTGCCAAATAGGTTTGTTATTTATAGCAATAGCAGCAGTAATATTCATCAGTTGCCATGGACATACTAAGCTCACCAAATACAACAGTGAACCACAATCTGCACTAGAGTCATTTTAAAACGCTTTCATGCTGAGTGAAATAGTTTGTATTAAATTTAAGGGTAAAATGCTAGGTTTCTCTAGTGCCGTTTCTGGGATTTCGGATATAAAAAGAGAAATGCTTGAATGGGAATTTAATGGGAAGAGCAGTGCTGTATACAAGAACCCTAAAGAACTTATTGTCACTAGGCAGCGTTCAGGATCACAATTTATTGTGCCTAAAAAGCAGAATATATAATGGGAACATCTCAAATTCCATTAATAAGGGTATATTTTTGAAGAGCTGAAAAACTAGGTGGAAAATAAGGTTTTGTAAGTGAACTCTTAATGGAATCACATTTAGGGGGGCAGTTACTGCCTTCTGCCTTGTTGGCATCTTCATTTGAAGCGTCTGGTCCGCGTGTCCGATGTGGGAGAGCAATCGCGCATGCAGACCACTGCTCTGATCAAATCCTCCTGTTCTGCGTTTGGGGAAGCAATCCTCATTTCTGAAATGCCAGACCTCCAAAATATTGCTAGAGATGCACATTTTTTCTTTGTTGGGATAATTCGGGGAATGAAAAGACAGAGCAATTATCCAAGATTTTATAGGCAGAGCCTGTGAAAAGAGTTAAATCTGGGCAGGGAGATCTCAGCAGATATTTACTGGTTATCCACTGAACCTGGCTTTCCCCTTCCCCAGCCCAAAGAACAAATCCAGCAGTAAAAGAACAGCTGAAAGCTGTCAGGCTTTAATACCTATAGATAAGGTCATTCCTTAGGGGAGACTTGCTCAAATGCATAATAATATAACCAGGAACTGTAAAAGACACTGAGATACACTAGAAGATAAAATAAAGCAGGCTGAAGTTCAAACACAGAAAAATCTAAGCTTTATGTGGTGAAAAGTAAAATATTTCCACAGATAAGTGGAGGCTCTCGAGTGAGGAACTGTTTGAAAGACCTGGGAGGCTGGTTAAATCTTTGGGGGTGAGAGTTTGAAGACTTACACGATACAGGTAATGGAAGAGGCGGGTTACGAGAGGGGGCCCATCGGAGGTGAGAAATCACCCGCAGGAGTGGGTCTGAAGCCGAACCCCCCTGCTGCGGCGGTTGTGGGGTCTGAAAGGGCAGGAGGGACCGAAGCGTCGCTTTGGCCAAGTGGAGGAGCTGCAGGTAGCTGGGGAGCTCCCCAGGAGCAACCCTAAAAAAAAAAAAGAAGCCTCCTATTAAAGTGGAGACGCAGTGGTAGTGTGGCACAAGCACTGAAGGACAAGGCTGTCTCTGAGGCTCTGGGGTTCTTTGCAATGTAGTTTGCAATATTTTATGCTAAAATTGAGAAAGTTTGAACTGGATTGTGGATAAAAGCATCTGTTTTGAAAGGATTCCTCTACTGAGCCTTTTTGGATTAATGTTGTTACCTTGTTGTTGTTGCTTTTTTGTCTTTGAGGGTTTTTGTAATGCAGCATCATACTGCAAATCCCCTCAGTGGGACTATGTTTCGGTGTGAGCCTGGTCTGAAAGCTATGGCTGAGAAGAGCACTTGGTTTGATAATATGGCAATACGTCTGTCTGCACTGGGAAATGAGTCCAGTGCTCACTGGTTTTAGCTGGCAGGCCTTCGTTAAACCCCTTTACCACCATGTGTGTGAGTCCAAAGCAAGCTCTAGCACTGGATTTTCATGCCATCTTAGTGGGTTCAACCTCTCCCGTGGCTCAGATCAGATCACGTTAGGACTCACCTGCCTTTTGCAAGGCTGCGTTCTTGAATGCATTTGGTGTTTAATCTGGTATCTGAGCAGGGGCCAAGAAACTGCAGCCCACGGCGGTGGGAACTGGGCTGAGCATCGCCAGCCGGGCTGGCAGCGTTTGCTGGTTGCTTCGGGGCGGTGGGTGAGAGTGCCAGCAGCTTGTAGTCAGGACTTAAGTACATTTTCTGGGGCAAATCTGCTGATTTCTGAGAGAGCTGAAGGCTGCCAGGACCTCTCAGCACTGGGATCGGAGCGGGTTATGCTTTGGGAATTCAGGGATCAGCCTTGCCAATGAAACACCTGTACTTAGTCTAATGTTGTAAGATTTTAACAGTTCTATGGTTCGAGACACAAAAGTGATTATGAGCTGGCCTCGGTGAAAATGAGCTTTCTAAAAGTAACATTGCCAATGCAATCGCAGAGTAGGGGCTGTTACAGCCCGTCAGTAAAACTTTTGGTACTGGCTAAGCGGTGGGCTGGCCGTTGGTTGCAGATTGCTCCCGTTCCTATCCCAGCCCTTCCCTGCTGCGAAAACAGCCCGGGAGCCTGGCCTTCCGTAAGAGTTTTCTCTTTTCTTCTTCTTTACCCAAATGGAGGCTTGACAGTTCCCAAATAGACTTACGTACGCTGCAGACATTCTATAGTTTTAGCCTGTATTGTTGTGCACAATGTGCAATTGAATTTACTTGCCGGCAATAAAGAAGTGGTAGGAATAAAAAAAAAAAACACAACCCCACGTTACTGCTGTTACTCTCTTCCTTTTCATACGGTGCGGTGTGGGAGAGGTTACTTCCGAGAGAAAATAACGTATGAAATCCCACACTGAGCACTTCAATGTGTTTGTCTTACAGGGAAAACACATATGGACAAGAGTGGGAACAAGCCTCACTGTTTCTTTTGTTCAGTTTTGCTTTTCCTTAGCGTGTTTTTCATTTGCCAACTTTTGCCAGGCAAAAGAGATGCGTGAAGTGAAAACGGAGGGAGAACTGTTAAAAAAACATTACTTACATGCCCTTAAAACCCAGTATGTGTTAGCCCTTCAAATACTGTTCCTCCTCCCGCAGGGCAATGTGGCTGAACAAACTATCAGGATTATTTATAATCATCGGAGCTACGGCATTAGCGAAACGAGGAGAAAACACGGCGCAAACGATCCCTCCTTCGCTGTGCTCACTGCATCTCGTGAAGCGTCCTGCTGCGCTTCAGGGTGTCTGTGCAGCAGGCGGGACAGGTTTCCCTCCCTTGATCCTGTCTGCAGCCATCCTTTCCAAATACGACTGCATTTTGTCTAGACGAAGCATGCTTTTGACTCCAATTTTAGAGTTCACCCAGTTTCAACTATCCTGCAGTATTTAGCGTAGCTTTCTGAAGGTGAGAAAACCCCAGCTATGTGGAATTTAGTAAAAATTGGTCCTGTATAAGCAGGGATGCTCTGACTAAAAAAAAAAAAGCTTTATTGGAACCTCTCTGTCAGCAGAGGAGCCATCAGTGAGGTCCGCGTGCGTGCCGCTGCTTTAGCCTAGCACGACAGCGATGTTTCATATTCAGAAAGCTTAGCTCCAGCTGATGCAGAAAAGTTGGGGAGTTATCATCTGCAGATAAATCTTGTAACTAAATTGTACTTCTTGGTTGCTAATTTTACTAATTAAAATATCTATCACCCAAGCACGGCCTCAGACTGATTTAGAACAGGAAGATGACTGTCTTCAATTTAATGAGGACTTGTACATGAACCGCAGATTCTTATCGGAATGGCTGTGCTGTAATTTATCACTGTTAGGGCCAGAACGTTCCAGTGCTGGAGAGATGTTAAATGTGGACTGAGCGGATTTGGACAATAATACACGTTCTTACGGAAGTGTTTGGTAACGCGGTCGCTGAGCCGTAGGGAGCTGTTCTGCATTGGAGGAACCTGTGTCCATAGGACAAGGGGTGATGGTTTTAAACTAAAGGAGGGGAGATTTAGGCTGGATATAACGAAGAATTTTTTTACAATGAGAGTGGTGAAGCACTGGAAGGGGTTGCCCAGAGAGGTGGTGGAGGCCCCATCCCTGGAAACATTTCAGGTCAGGTTGGACGTGGCTCTGAGCTACCTGCTCTAGTTGAAGATGTCCTTGCTCATGGTAGGGGGCTTGGACTAGATGACCTCTAAAGGTCCCTTCCAACCCAAACTACTCTGTGATTCTGATTCATACGTTTGCTTTGGAGCTTCAGACAGTGAGACCACAAAATGTACGAAGTAGTGTTTGCCTAGAGCATTGCAGTTTAAGTAGAACGTTTTTCATGGAACTTCTCATCGGATTTCTGTTTACTTGTCTCCTCGGGGAGGAGGGGGCTGGCAGGAGCCGAGCAGCAGAAGAGGTTGCAGACATGCATGGGAGTTCTCTGTAGGAGACGTGGCTTTGTAGGAAGCACGGCGCTGCTTTCCCGGAGCGGGGCAGAGGCGTAGGGTGCCGTTCATCTCGGGTGCGAGGAGCTCCTGCGGGAGCAGGACATCGTTGGCACTGTGGGGAAGGGGCCGCCCCATCTCCCAGCGGGGGTTTCCACGTGGGACACCCGCCTTCACACCCTGGCTGGCTTTAGGCAGGGGGAAATCTTCTGGGTTTTCTGCTCTGCCTCTGCATTTGAATGGGAAACAACATTCCCTGTTCACTAATGTGCATCATCAGTCTTTCAAAGATGCTTGATTTCTGTTTGATTCTTAATTATTATAATAGTTAAGGCACTTAACATGCTTTAGTGATTTACTTCATTTAATTGGATGTAGTGATTAGAATATCTTTTATATTACCCTCACTGCAGTTTTAATTTAAGATTATAATCTCATGGTTCTTTTCAGCTCCTGTAGCTTTCATTTAGATACTGTTTTTTTCTTTTCTGATTTCATTTTGTTTATTCGTTTTTCCTGCTGATTCAGTAAACATGCTGCTAGGATGATTTCTCAGGAAACCTTAGTGTGGTTATAAATTCTTTCATTTAGTGCAGACACTAATGAATTTAAAAAAAAAAAATGAAAATGATGCATGAGACCATACTCAGCCTCTGGAGTTGTCTGTTGCTTTTTGCAGTCATTTATTAGAATTAAGGGGGGGGGGAAATTCTCTTGATGGGGCCTAGAGGGAACATATGAAATAAGGAGATGGAAAATGATAGCGTAACATCCTCTTTGTGCGTGTCATGTTCTGCCTTAGTAGACGGGTGATGTACGGATTAAGATTTTAGTATTATGACCCAGCGTGTGAGATTTCGGTGTTGTTACCCAGTGTAGGAATTGCTCTGGTGAAGGGAACTGAAGCCCGAGGCTGTAGGTTCAGCCCCGCTGCCCTATGCTGAGGGCACCAGCACAGGCACTGGGGAGCAGGATGGGGAGGAGAGGGTGCTGGGAGCCGGGCTGAGAAACGTAATTCTGTGTAATTTGAGAAACGAGCAAGCACTTCTCCGGAGGGAGGGTGGTGGATTCTTCAAATTAGTTTGAAATGTAGAGTAGCGTGTTCTCTTTTCCTCTTGCTGATGCACAAAATCACGCAGATAATCCAGCTGGCGTGTCAGTGTAGAAATATATAGTACCTGTGGTTTGTCTCCTTTGTAGTGCCAAATGCTAAGTGTCCTCCATCACTATCAGTGCTCCTTTCAGAGGGAAAGGGCCAACAGATAGGGCATGCACATGACGCTCGGGGGATTTACAGGTCCAGCAGGAGAGCAGCAGTCGCTTTGTAAGAAATTCCCATTTGCCATTAGGCCAAAAAAGCCCAGAGACCCATTTTACGGGCTTTTCTGTGCTCGGAGGTTTGGCCACCTGAACTACATGGAAGCAGTAAAGCACTTTATCTGCTTTTTCTTCTCTTCACCACCACAGATACTGTTCTTGCAGCACCAGGAATATGGTTTGCTTGAATTCTGACAAAGAACTACCATGAAAAAAAAAAAAAAATCCTTATTGTTAAAACATAACAGTGATCCTGTTCAAATGGAATAAAGGATTCCCCTGTACTCGGCACTGGTGAGGCCGCACCTCGAGTGCTGTGTTCAGTTTTGGGCCCCTCAGTACAAGAAGGACATGGAGGTGCTGGAGCGTGTCCAGAGAAGGGCAACGAAGCTGGGGAAGGGTCTGGAGCACAAGTCCTGTGAGGAGCGGCTGAGGGACCTGCGGTTGTTCAGCCTGGAGAAGAGGAGGCTGAGGGGAGACCTTATCGCCCTCTACAGCTACCTGAGAGGAGGTTGTGGTGAGGTGGGGGTTGGTCTCTTCTCCCAAGTAACAAGCGATAGGACGAGAGGCAATGGCCTCAAGTGGTGCCAGGGGAGGTTTAGATTGGATATTAGGAAAAACTTCTTCATCAAAAGGGTTGTCAAGTATCAGAACAGGCTGCCCAGGGAAGTGGTGGAGTCCCCATCTCTGGAGGTATTTAAAAGCCGGGCAGACGAGACGCTTAGGGACATGGTTTAGTGGTGGACAGGTACGGTTGGACTCGATGATCTTAAAGGTCTTTTCCAACCAAATGATTCTGTGATTCTATGATTAGGTCCCCAGTGCAGTGCTGCTGATTATTCCCAAAAGTTGATGCTCAGAGAAGGGAAATGGGGCTCGTTCCCCCCCTGCCCCACCAGCTCCTGTGCCAGTGGCACCCGGGGCTGGAGACCAGCTCGAAACAAAGGGGCCTCTTCCTTTCTCTGTCCAAGACAACTAATTAGGTGAAAGCCACGGGTACATGCAGAGCTTCAGAAACAACCTTTGATGCATTAGTTATTTAGCCTGCCTCCCTGCGCCGCATTGCCTTCCCAGACCGCGTGAATGCACCGTCCGAGCCAGGTCCTCGTGCCTTTAATCGCTGTGAATTGAACTTTATTCGGGGAAGCGTCCCAGTGAAATCAATTAGGTTTTGTGGAGAGCAAGGCGCTGCTGATCACAACTACGGGTACCACAGCCTGGCCCTGGGTGACCACGGCATCTGCTCTGACCGTACGGGAGCATCACAGCGCTCGGCGAGGACGACGGAGACCGTCACTACATTAACGTGAAATATTAAAATGGCTCCAATGTTCGGAGCTGCCAAGTATCGGGCCTATAATACATGTCCTAAAGCAGTCAAACTGTTGTTACGAGTGCAAAAATATTAACAAATCATTGGTTATTTAAACGGAATCATTTAGGGCTCATCTGGCTAATGAGGAAGAAAAAAAATGAGCTGAACACTTCTTTTCAGTTTTACGGAGACGTATGAGATCAGCTGCTCATAGGAAGCTATCAGCGTGCATACCTCGTTAGCTCCCTTGTGTAAAATTCCTTATCTGCGTCTTATTAGTCTTCCATTAATTAAAGCTACAGAATTCAGGATTTTTTGTTAGCTGTTCTCTCTGCATGAAATTTGGCTAATTCCTCTACTGTTGGAAACAAAGCTCAAAGATTGAGGTTTATTCTTATTGTGTTCTTTCAGTTATTTATTTCGTATTGCTGTCATGCATGGATGAATTTATATGATGCTCTGATGACCTTTAGAAATTCTTCTGATTAAATGCTGTTCTACTTCATTATGACATTTCTGTACTTGTACTACCGGATTTGATGTGTACAGCTTAATAACACAACCAGACATGAATGCTAATAACTTTACAATTCATTGCATTGCTATTTTTTAATGTAGATGAATTTTAAAACAAGTTTCTCTTGCTGCAGGCTTACATGAATCATATAAATTAGAAGGTAACAAAAGAACATATTAGCATTTGTTAGCCTGGATGCACAAATTTCGTAGTAACCATTTTAATATGTACTACAACTTTTCCAGCCTCAAGTTTAATATGTACTACAACTTTTCACCCTCGATTTTTCAACCAACATCATAATTGAATTGGTTTCCTTCTTGCCTAAGGATAATGATTTTACACTGATGGAATCGTTATTAGATTCTAAGGATTATACTGATGTTGGCTGCTTTACATAGAGCTAAAAAAAAAAAAAAAGTTATTCAACTGTAAAATACTTTTACACAAAGGCTACTATAAGCCTGAGATAGATGAACTAATTATTATGTTTAGAGTTGTTGTTAATATCCAACATCCGTAACTGGAGCCAACTTCTTGACAGCTCTGTGCAGTGGATGTAGGACGCTTTTGAAAACCCAGCCCCACTGCACGTTCTTGAAGTCTGGCGGGTGGTAACTTGCTGTTGTGGAGCTGATGCTGTGAAAGCATGTGTTCATCGGGGGAGGAGATGGCTCCCTACAGATGTTCACAGAAATTACTCGGAAACCGCCTCATCTACGGACGCATCCTCTGGTAGTGGGACAAGAAGCAGAGGAAATGTGGAAGAGGAGAAAAAAGAAGGCATTACCCAGGGGACAAGTGACTTTACTGGTAGGGATCCGGTTACCATTTCAGTTTGTGTTTGGAAGATCCTCCCGTGCTCCACCAGACCTTCCTAAGCGTTCAAACAATGTTTTAACTGGTCCAGAATAGGTGAGAACCAGCTCACCTGCATCTGCCATTTTCTGTCTGCACGTCCAAGCGCTGCTTCTTGGAGGTATGGAAGGAAAAGATAGTCCAGGTTAAGCATAAATGATAAATTTCTGCTATCTTGAAAAACATCAACATTTCATGGGTAATTACACTTTAGGCTGCAGAAATAGCTGTTGAATTAATTGATTTTACACCTCCTGATGTGCTAAGTGGGTGTTGGTCGGAGTGGATGTGTCAAAACAACATCTTCAAAAGTCGCAGTGATAAAAGACATTTCCCTGTATCTATGGAGTTACCAACAATTAGAATACAATATAAACATCTGCAACCTTTAACCAGACAAAAGAGGAAGAAAAACTTTATTATTGCCTTTAAATATATTAAACATTTTTGCAATTTTTACTTGTCAAATATAGAAGAGTCTGGAACTGAAATTAAGCAAGTAGTCATTCTCTGACTTCCTTAAAGCTGGAGGTTAACCTCAATTAAAAAAAATAAAAATTAAATCCTATTCCTTTAAGCATCCATTTAAAATCATTTTAAATCATAAGTGAGAGACCAGTCAGCATAACTCCAACGGACTGCTCTTCTGCATAATTTTAAAAAGCCTTCATGCTTCATTACCGTGGATGGATGTCACTTCTGAGGTCACGAAACATGATTGCTTTCCCACACTTATGCTTCGGTCACTTTTATTCACTACAGAAAACGAGTAAGGAGCAGCACCGATGGTAAACTTGCACTTACTCAACTAATGGTATACAGAGTGATCAATATATGAAATCAAATGCTATGTCCATGGTGCATTAAGACATTATCAAACTACTGTGCTTCTTGGCTACTTTAATATGCCTCGAGGTATAGCACACCACTCCAGTTATATGTGGTTCAATAGTTTCTTTGAGCCGAGATGTAAACATGTCTTTAAAAAAAAAAAAAAAAGCCGACCTAAAGCTAATAGAGCTGCATTGAATTAATCTCAAATACACGTTAAATTTTCTTGACACCATTACCCTTTTCCTTTGGAAACCTCAGAGTGTTCTTGGCTAATAATAAAAATAAGGGGAAAAAAACCTGTAAAAACAAACCAAGAAAACTCAGTGGCCCATCTGCTTTCAACCTTTTGCTCTTTGTCCTGGGTATTCACAGCAAAGGAGACAAAATCCCATCAGGGTCTCTTTCCAGCATTGCACAGTGCTTTATGCTATTTCCTATGCTCGAGTTTTTGCCTGTAACAACAAAACAAAGTAATTAAGGTGGTTCTAGCAAAGTTAAATCAAGAGGATAGCAGGAGACAAGATCTCTGGATTCCAACCCAGGCTCTGCAACTGATTTATTGAACAACCTGTGCTAAATTGTTTAACCTATTTGCTGCTGATTCCCTGTCTTTAAAGCAAAGGCATTAAGCCTTACCTACCCGTAGCATCAGTCACAGCGCTTGTTGACTTGTAGTTGTGTGGCGCTTTTGAAACGCAACGCTCCATGACGTTGCAGTGAAGTGTGGCTGTGCCGAGACGAGAGAGTACGCAGCGGGGAATCGGTCCTGGCTTGGCTTTGCAGATGTTGCTGGCGAGTCCCTCTTCTCACCCCTTCGTGGGAACGGGGGACTTGGACTCCCTGTCGGTGCGTGCCTGTAGCCGAATGACGTGGTGTGAGCCGCCATGTTCCTCAGCGAGGAGATGGTCCCAGGTGAGCACCTCCTCTCATCTTGGCTGAAGGTGACGTGCTTGGGCAACCCGAGGAAAAGATGTCCTTGTGCCATGGACAGAAATGTCCCTAGCAAATCCTTAGGGCTATTTCCAGCCACTTGATGGTGTTGATATGGACCTGGGTCATCCTCTGTGAGGACAGAGTGACATCGTGGTGCCAAGTCACTGGTGAGGCACCAGTGAGCTTCAGCAGGGTGTGAATTCACCCACTGTCTTTTAGTTCAAGGTCTAAATCTGTGTCTGTGTGGATGCTGGGCGCAGAGCAGGCGAGAGGGCATGGGCCCCCAGCCCTGGTGTCTCTGCTCCTTCTGTCACGTTCATGACTGGCATCAGCTTTGGCTTTTTGCTCCCCAGAGCTTGAATTCTTCTAAAAATTGACCAGATTTCTGTAGATCTCTAGAGGAAGAGTAAAATCTGTTGTTGTTGCAGTAAAACATCATTATAGACTTGGTGTTACATTTCATAAGGGATCGGTTTGCGAAGCATCTGTTATTGTTCTGTTGGAGAAAGTGAAGAGCAGAGCTGCAGAGAAGCTTTAAGCTGAGTTTGGGGGATCAGGCATAATTGGCAAGTGGCTGAAGACTTGCCATGTGCTCTAATCAAAGGGCTGCTGTCAAAGGCCAAGCAGGCATAAAAACGTGCCTTCCTCAGCTGCTGTCCCCTCTGGGGAGTTCATCTTAATTTTCAACGTTTGATGGAGAATTGAATTTTGCGATGGAAAAGGGAATGTCTTATTTTAGCGAGACCTCGGTATCTCTTAGTGTTGTTCTGCGGGTATCCAGTGTGCGCAGGCACGGGAGGAAAGGAGCTGGGTCCTTCATGTATTGCTCAATCTCCCAAATTATTATAAGGCCTCTCTAGAGGATGTGCTGACAGCAGGAGAGGGCAGGTTGGGTAAAGGACTGTACCCCTGGTTGTTTGACATCAACAACCGAATGTGCTGTACCACTGGGTTCACCTGTAGTCATGACTGGAATTTCCACTGGGAGAGAAGCTCAGCTGCGTGGGGATAATCAAGGTAAATACAGAGGTTTCCAGGATGGATTTCCTTGGCAGATGTCAGAAGATTTCTAGGAAGGGAGCACTTGAATTTCTTCTGCTTTGGTAGTTATAAAGCCTCAGAAATGTAAGGAACCTTGGACCACGAGCTTGTCCTCAGCACAAGTTATCCCAACGGGGAGAGGTATCGAGTACGTCAAGTGGGCGGATGTGCTGCTAAGGACGCACGTCAGCATTTGGCAGACCCAAGCTCTGAAAGTGTTTCTGTGTTGCTGTGACTGTCGTTTAGGCACGCATTAGGGCACGCATTAGCTTCGAAGTAGCTGGCTGGGATCCTGCGAGCAGTTCTGCTGCAGCAGGGCTGAGCTCAGTGCGGTTGCAAAGTCCATCTCGGAAGCTGAGAGGAACGGCAGTGTTTTAGCAATTTCTCCATCCTACAGCTGTATGCTTGGGCAGAGAGAGCGCTCTCGCTAGCCAAAACTAATTTAAATCTGTGTAGAGCTAACACAGATTGCTCTCACGGGAGTGACTACAAGATAGACACATCCTGTAGCTCTCTACCCACCAGGTCAGACCATGCCTTGAATAGTTTGGATGCGTTCTGGTGGACTTGGTGGTCTCTCTCTTTCCAAAGAATAGGGATCAGCAGTTACAAAATGACAGCTAGAAGAAAAGGTTTCTTTTTCTGTTGTTTTCTTTCTAAACAACGTTTCGCTCGGTGCAAGTGTTAATATTGACAAGCGTATTTTATAATTTGCAAATGCACATTAGGCTGAGATGGTGCATTGGTTTTTAATGTTTAATGCACATAGTTTAGATGGGATGCATTAATCATATTCCTATTGCCTTTGTTATGTTAATGGGAGAAATAAGCTCTTGGTTTTGTTTTTTTTTTAGTTAAAAAAAAGAACACGGGTTAGAATTTTTTTTAAGATGCATTATATATCAGCAGCTAATGAAGAGGAAATAATGATGACTCTGCACTGTAATACGTATTAGAACACTAATTAGAAGATAGCAGAACTGCTTACGGATGTCTTTTAAACACCTGCTTGGTAATTTTCAGCCCCATGCGTTACTCCATTTAACAATGCATGCGTGATGAGAAGACAGAGTTAAGACTAAAATATGAGACACATCAGCCTTCGTTTTTGTCTTTTGTTGCTCCAGCTTTACATATGTTTAAGAAAAGGATGATGTGGATGGTCACTGAATCGCCCTTTTCATTGCCTGGGCTTTCTATCGCCCGTTGCAGGAAAAGGGAAAGGAGTCAGATGTTTTCTAACTTCGCTGTGACCATACAAAGGCATTATGGTTTCAGGGCAAGAATTCCCCATTCAAACTCTTGTCTTGCATGTATGCTAGGCCAGAATGTTATGTGTTGTGTCTCCAACATATGCTTATCATTGATTCAGTTTCGAATGTGTGGTTTTGAGACCATTAAAAGCTGTACATCTAGAAATAATGTCATCCTTAATTTTTAAAACAATGTTTTGAAGTCTTCTTCTTTTACCATACTAAGAAACCACAAATATTTCTACTCTACATCTTACTTGCTTTTACTATTTTGTCCATTATGTAAATAATTGAATTATAAAGATGAATTACAAATGTGGACCCTCAGCCTGATAGCCTACAATGAGAATAATAAAAAAACTCCTCATTATAAAAGTAGTTCCCATATTTCTGTGATGGGCCAAGGCTTCATCTGCGGGCTTTGAACTTGCACTGGAAGAAGTAGATATTGTCAATAACTTGTTCTTAAGAACATCAGTCCTAAGATACCAAGTGCTTGCTTTGTGTTTTCATACGCAAAGCATTTCTAAGCTGCTGCCATATTATAAGGGTCTGGAGCACAAGTCTTGTGAGGAGCGGCTGAGGGACCTGGGGTTGTTCAGCCTGGAGAAGAGGAGGCTGAGGGGAGACCTCATCGCCCTCTACAACTGCCTGAGAGGAGGTTGTGGTGAGGTGGGTGTTGGTCTCTTCTCCCAAGTAACAAGTGATAGGACGAGAGGCAATGGCCTCAAGTTGTGCCAGGGGAGGTTTAGATTGGATATTAGGAAAAACTTCTTCACGGAGAGGGTTGTCAAGCATTGGAACAGGCTGCCCAGGGAAGTGGTCGAGTCCCCATCCCTGGAGGTATTTAAAAGCCGGGCAAATGAGGCGCTTAGGGCCATGGTTTAGTAGTGGACAGGTACGGTTGGACACGATGATCTTAAAGGTCTTTTCCAACCAAATGATTCTATGATTCTGTAGTGCTCTGCAGTGAAAACTGTTGGTGTAAGAACATTCATAGTTATGCACATTTTGTACCCTCTACCTTTAACCTTCACGTGCACGGCGGTAGCCCTTGGGGAAGCCAGCTTAGAGACGTGGCCACGGTTTCCTTGCCTGTTTTCAGAATGAAGCCCACTCTCAGGAAACGTCTGCGTGGGACAGCTTCATTTGTTTAGGCTGGAGCATGTTGGTGAAGGTCTGGATGATCCCCACCTTTCAAACAGCAGGACAGCACGTATGCAGTTACTTTCAAGCTAAGGCTTAGTGGGTCCTTTGTTAAAGGCTATCGAATTTTGGTGTTTTCATTCCAAACGATAAATGGCGCTTTAAACCGATGATACAAAATTGCCATAGAAAATCAAAGATGTGCAAATATTTTGGTGGTCTCAGACTAATGTACAAGAGCACTGGCTCAGTTTGTAATTTTTTTTTTAAGCTTCTGTAATAGATTAATGACTCCTGGTGAAGCTTTGTTTGCTGGTTTTACTGTGTTGAGCCTTATTGACAGCATTCCCCAAATACTGAGTCTCTGCAGTGATTCAACTTCTTTTTTCTCGCTCCTTTTTCCAAAGGCAATCTTCCCTGACCGCGCCATTAAAGTGTTGTAAGATATGGAGCTGTTTGTGCCTGAAGGCCTGAGCAGACCCCAAACGAACTTGCTATAGGTGAGCAACTCGGATTCAAAGCTTTTTTAATTTTTTTTTATCTTGACCATGAAAATTTTCAACTGATGCGCTAAATCCTGAGGTAGTTACACATTTAAATGCAGTATGACCACATTTCTCGTAAAATAACGCATTTAAAAGTAATATGCAATATTTCCATTTTATAGGTGCGTCGGAGTGAATTTTTTCTCTATTTTGAAATTTTTGGTACTACCTGCGATTTTATATAACCCTGTTTCAGGTAGCCGTTGTGAGCTGCAAATGTTTCCATCCTGTACGTAAGATCAGTTTTGCTTTACACACGGGGATGCTGCTGCTTTACGTAACTTCTGCTCCGTACCCTAAACGTAGCAGTAGAGCTTGGGTAACTTGATGCAACGCGCACAGGGAGGATATAGTTGAAAAGGAGAAGAGAGCTGGGGAAGTTCAGAGGTCCGTGTTGGTAGTGTTTGAGTCCCAGAGTGGTAACAGATTTACGACCTGCCCAAGGACCAGGTGAGAGGTGAATGCAAAGAGGTGCAAAGTAGCATCAGATGCCGTAAGCCAGCACGATGACCAGGTGTGGATTTGTTGAAGGGAGAGAGGGAAAAGGAGAATCTCTTTTCATCCTTCCTCAGCGTGTGGTCTGATCCAGCCCGTGGTCCTGTGCGGTATGGCAGATGTACAGCGGGACTGCTGGAGGCGGACACGTGGAATCTGTCAAGGTGCTTTGGGGCTGGGAGGGCTCTTCTGGTGCTGGGTGACAGAGCAAACCTCTGAGGCTTCGCAGTGTCAAATGTTATCACTAATAGATGCCCTGGGGACTGCGATACTGGAAGAAGGTGCCTTTGGGTAGGAGGTTTACAGGCAGAAAGTAACAGAAAACTTTCTCCGAGTGTAAGGCGAGGGACTTACCTAGGTACAGACAAACAAGCAGCTAAAAAACCCCAAAACCCCAAGCAATTTTATCACGTTCATCATCAGGATAAGTAGCGGTCTCAGCACACCAGGTGCCTCGGCACCGTCAGCGCTTGTGGAGGCAACAGTGCAAAGCATAAATGTGTTCGTGCAAGGGAACCAGGAGGCCAGAACCGGAGTCTTCCAAAGCCCCAGGTGGATGTTTTGCCTTGCTCAGCAAGTCTGCTCGCTCGGCGACGCCAGCTGTATCTACCCACCGCCCCCGCGTGACGCTGGCGGTACCCCGAGGGTGGCTGCTGTCAGACCCGAACTCGCCCTTCAGTGAAGCGCTGAACAAGTACGTCGAGGGTCTCTGAGGAAGGCATGCTCATCTTTAAAATAATATTCTGCTGAGGTTAGGCGCTTTCCTTCAGGTCTGTGAGAAACCGCCTCTCGGTACCATGAGAGGAAGAAGAGGGAGGGGAAGGAGGGCATCCCGAAACAGGTCTTTTTAAGTCCCACTGCGTGCAGTTGTGCTGGGAAGTCTGAGGGGTTTTTGCCTCTGCTGTCAGCGTTGGGGGGTGTGTGTCGCTGATGGGGGGGTGTGAGATGAGACCTGTCCCCATCTCTGCTCCCTTCCTTGTGGCTTCAGAAGTTGTGCTCCACCGCCAGAGGAGATGGGACCATGTGCTGTCTCGCCAGCGTGTGCGAGATAAATGACCGGTCCAGAAGAACTGAAATAATAACCCTCTGGAGGGTAGCCACTCCTTTCTGGGGTTGAATCGGTCTCTCCAGGGATCCTTCCCTACTGGCTCCCCAGTGCATTTCAGGTGAATCCAAAGATCTCAGCTTCTATTGCTGTTTAATTGCTCATCTATATCAGCAGCATACTAAGGCATAAGCCGTATCAATCTAATCACAAACCCAAACAAACCACCAATCATTTGAGTCCTTTATATATTGGCAGGCAAAAGCAAGCCCTTACCTCTTACCCATTCTGTGTACGTATAATTTTTCTGCGACCTTCATCAGCACCAGGAATTCAATAGCTGAGACCAACGTTTATGTCGGTGAATCCAGTGTGTAGGTCTGCCCCTTTCCCGAATATTCAAATACACTGCCACATCAGTGTTCCTCATTTGGAAGACAATGACAAGGGTCATAATTTTATTCTTTATCTCCCACTTCACCTGCTCCCGAATGCCAAAGAAAGGGAGGAAACGGCATCCTGGGGAGCTCGGTGGTGGCGATGACAACCTTGCGATGCTCGACCGTTCGTCAGGGTGTCACGGCAGGATGAGGAGGAGCGAGAAGCAGAAGCTGAGCATCTGTGCCTTGCAGCCCTGGCTGGCCGGTGCTGCTGGCGGTGCGGTGGTACTGCCGATGGTGGTGGGAGGGAGGCGGTGGGCGTTAGCCCTGCTCCTCCAGCCACACGGTGCAAAGCCGAAGGGCAGAACTGCCATTGTCAGGTAGGAAACCTTCAGCCTGGTCAAAAGCAGGTCTGATTTCTGAGGATGAGAAAGGTTAAAATTAGGTTTAAATGTCTAGAACTTCCATCAGGACTGTTTTGTGAAAAGGACAGTGGGTTTCCTTCGGTTGCTTTCCACCCGCGCTGCATTTACATGCCTAAAAAGATTCAGCTGTCATAGCCCTGACAAGTGCTAAAAAGCTCTTGTTAAGGTCACCGATATCAGAGAAGCGTCTCTCATACAACATCCCAGTGTATCGGGGCCACCATCGCTGGGAACGGGGGCCCATGTCAGACACCGTTCGCTACAGACAGGATTGTGACCCCGCACGGCTGAGCCGACGCTTTTCTCACCTCTCTTCCGAAGGAGAGCCGTGGAACGCTGCTTCAGCTAAGCGCAAAAAAAAAAAAAGCTCTAAACATGCATGACCTTTAAATTCAGGCTGAAGCTAAAAGATCTGCTGCTAACTAAAAATCCGGGGTTGCTTTCATGTGTCTGAGCGATCAGGGAATAGATGTAGCTTCACATGCAAATGCGGGGCTTCCTGCAGAACGACGCTGCTTTTCAAGATCTCTCATTTCACGCTGTTACCGCTCCGTGCCCTGCTGTTTCTATGAAAAGAGCCTCTCTGAGGAAAAGTATCCCACGGACAGAAATCCAACTGATGTGGTTTAAAAAAAACAAAAAAACCCAAAAAACCCCAAAAAAACGCAACAACTTACAGTTTAATTTCTAAAATACGTGGTGTTCATCCACAACCTGGCAATCAGCATCTTCTCTGCTGCTGGTGTTTAGAAAACAGCCGGCCACCCGCTCAGCTTTCTGTGTATCTATTTTATACGTTGGTCCTCATCTTCAAGCCAGTAGATCCTGAAGTCGGGAGCCAGGAGTCCTGCCCTGCCGTAGGTGTGCAAGAGGAACATTTTCCTTCTGTGAACAGCGATGCTCCAGCGCCTTTTGGCACGTTCATTTGTGCCTCGATTTTCTCTGTGTATGAGTTACTATGCTCACGTAACTTAGGTGTTCTGAACATACAGAGAAATAGATGTCCAAACGCTTTTTTTCTTATCACTGATGGAAAAACGCCTAAAAAGCCCATGTACAGCAGCTGCCTGGTAGGTCCCTCTCTGGAGGTTACAGGTGTGATGCCACCAGTGGAGTCCGCTTGCTGCAGTAATATTGATTTGGCACCTCAAATATCTTCCTTGAGCCACCTGGACATCATCATCTTCTGTCTTTAAAGCGAAGTCTGATGCATTATTGATGGGTGAAATGCAGAAAAACGTTTGACATTTCGCTAATACCTTACATTATTATTCTCTTCTAATTTCAAGTATTTCTCATTCTAGGCCACTGCCGTATAATTCAACATTTTAAGCGTATTGTTCCTCACAGGGTCTGCTTATATTTTTAAGCTTGTCTGGTTATTTTGACAACAAGAGACATCATAAATTATGTAAGCAATTTCTCTCCTTACAAGCTGGTCCCAGCCCTGTGCTGCCCCGATAAGAGCAGCGAGACAGAAACTGCTTTAGTAACGGCAGGACTCGTGTGACTGCACTTCAGCTGCGCTGTGACCGGAGGATAGAGCACGCGGCACATTGGAAATAAATTGAAACTGCATAGAATATAAAGAAAAAAAACCAAAACACCCAGATCCAAGCCTGGCTGTGGTGTGAGACTCCTCTGAGATTTGGGAAGCGTCGTTTGCGGCAACTTAGTCTTGAAGCTGCGGCTGTGACCGCGCCATGGGCTGTACGTAACGGAGCCTAGTTAGCACGTTATCCAGGTCTAGAAATCGTGGTACCTTCACCTCTAAAAGCTGGGCTTTCATCCCAAACGTGCAGCTGGGAGTTCAGGTAGGTGTAAGCGAGGGTTCTAATCCACGAGGCTTCAAGAAAATCAGAGATATTGGGTTAAAACCCCACACTTTCTAGCGCGTGCTCCAATTAAGTCGGAAAGCGGCCACAAGCAGCAGCATCTTGGTTCTTACCTGAACTCGAAGAAGAGCAGGAGTTCTGCTGTTTCCTTGAAGGAAAGGCAGGCGCTGGGAAGCGATGCCCTGCTCCTCGTCTCGGTACCTGGGCTTTTATTAGACTCCACCATGACGTTCATATTCAGAGGTCAGTCTCCTGACCCTTCACTCGCCTTTTTCATATGAACGATGATTACGGACTAATTGATAATCTTGAGGACTGGCAGCAGTTATCCGGGACAGATGGCCTCTGCTGGGAAACCTCTGCCTCTGATAGCTCCAAAACATGACATAAGTCTCATCTTTTCAAGAAAGCCTTTACCAGATGGGTCTAATTTAAAGCATGGCCTTTCTCATTTCATCCTAGAGGAGAGCTAATTAACTGCAGAACGGATAGCTCTGCTCCTCTGAGGGCAGGCAGAAGTGGGCGTTTGATATCGAAACATTTATGGGTTTGGTTCCAGCGCATCAGTGAGGAGAGATGATGAACTCGTTAGAATAAATATCGATAAGTGTATTGAACTTCCCATTATTCTGAATTTACCAGAGCTGGCCAAATAGAGGCCAATTCTTGAGAAATCTGTTGTAAAAAACCATCTCTCTCATCTCATTTTTATTATTGCTCTGCAACGACCAACCCTAAGCCAATTTGTATTACCTCTCATCTGCCCTATTAGGAGACTCCTGCCAAAATTTGTGGTCACAGCTGAGGAGCTCAAAGAGCAGCTCAGAAGAGGGGGTTAAAATAAAGCTCTTGTCTTGCTTTCCGAGGGCTACCTGCACTAATCCGACTATTTCTGGCACTCATTTCCCAATTAATAGCCAGGTTTGTTATTTGATGTTTGAACCTTTGGCTTATTTAGCCGGGCTCCTCACGGTCCTTGGTTTGCTCCTCAGCATCAGCCCCGGGCTGCGGTGGGATACTTTATTCTCTTTTCCTCTTGTGCGTCAAAATGGCTCCGAGAGATTCTTCTCCTTCAGGCAGGAAACCCTGAAAAGTCTGGATCTTTTAAATTAGATGCATTACAAACTGTGCTGATTGTCTCTCTTCTCCTACATGAGCTATAAAATACCTCTTCTCCTCCCCTCCCCAGTTGAACGAAAAATTGGCCTATTTTATATGCTTTTTACAAGTGTCTACATGGTAGAAATGAGGAGTTCTAGCTTATCTTTGTGTTATGTAAATATTTCTGTGCTTCTAGAATAAAGTTTTTCTTTCCCTTTGATCCAGCTTTCTTGTAGTCAGGTTAACCTTCAGAAAGAGTTAAAAGAGATTCCTGGAGATTGCCAATGGCATTATTCCCGAGGAAAATTGGAGAGAGAAAAGAAAACTCAAGATTACCGATATAAACAGCTCATTTAGAAATGGATGCTAACTAAAGGAAAGGTTGTCTTTCGGTGTCTTTTTAAGCAAATTTTTGCTTAAAATAGCTGGGACCAAATGTAAAAATAGCGTTTGCCATGTTTGCATAGTGTTACAAGATGAAAGCGGTGCTTTTCCAGCAGCCCGGGAGGTGGCTGTGCCCCATCCCTCTGCTGTGGGCAGGAGCTCCAAACCCCATCCCCTGGGCTGCGGTGGAGGGACAGGGTACGGCCAGATGCGGGGGGGCTGCGGGGCTGGATCTGCGGCTTTCCCCCAGCACACGCACCCTGAACGGTGGGGACCACCGCCGGCGCCTGCCACGATCCCTTTCAGCTGTAGTCGTTGAACAGTGTCAGTGGAGAAAAGGAATGGTTTGGGTCTGGCTATAGATGGTTTTCTCAACAAAGGGATGTTCCTGGTGCGTTATTTTTCTTCAAACGTTAATCATGCTTCTTCAGAAGTATGCTGAGAGGTGAAGCATCTCAGGTGGGGAGAAGGCAGCGAGAGACCTGGGAGAAGTCGCAGTCTCCAGCGTGTTTTGCTCGTTAACCTCCTAAGTGGAGGAGGCGGCTTGAAACACTGCTGATGGATTTTGCCTACAAGCATTGAAATGGGTCTTGAACTTCATATATGCTAATGCCAATGGTCATGGGGCAGAGTGCCTTATAGGATGTGGTTTAGTGGTAGACTTGGCAGTGCTAGGTTAACAGTTGGACTCGTTGGTCTTAAAGGTCTTTTCCAACCTAAATGATTCTATAGGAGCATATACGTATGATGGAAAAGCTGTAGGTATGGCTGGAATTAGACGAATCAGGCTGCTGGGGTTAAGTGGCGAAGTCAGCTTTGGGTTTGTGGCTGAACCGTGCCCTTTTGAGTGCCAACTGCTGTGAGCTGAGGCTGGAGCTCGGCAGTGCCCATGGAGACAAGGAGGGGTTGGCGTGGCTGGAGGGGACGAGGTGCGCCCATCACACCGTTGCGGGGAGCCGTGTGCCCATATGGCTTCGCTGTGCCCCCTGCTACGCCCCAAGGGAGCGGCCGGGGACCACTGCAAGGTCCCCTTGGTGGAGAAGGCCCCGCACGCTCTGCGGTTGTCCAGGCTGCGCCGTGGGCTTGTTCTGTGCCCGCTGCACAGGGCTACCACCACGGCCGCAAACGCTGGAGTCTCAGGCTCTGACGTTTCTCCAGCTCGTCAGTGCGTGCCCGTCTTCAAACAGGCTGCGCGGCACACGGGACTTCACCCCTTCCAGCTCCTATTTAACGAAATAGTTTCAGTGGTGTCAAGTACTGCTGTGTTAAAACCCGGCCCAAATCCGAAACCAGGTAATCGAAGTTCTTTAGCGATGATGGTCAACCTTGTGAATATGAATGAGTGGAAAATACTCTCAAATTGTGCTTGGGTTGGTAGACAAAGATTAACGTTCGTTGTAAATGAAAGAGAAGGGACGCTGTGCATAGTCCGTAAAGGAGAAGGATTCCTGGAGAAAATTAAGAAGATTTTACTGGAATTATTTTTATCCTTCCATACCTTTGTGGCTGGAGTTTTAGCTGATGGCTTTGGGCTCTGCTGGCAGGGGGGGTGAAACAGTCTTTCCAAAAGAAAATTTTAGGACGACTTCAAACTCCCACAAGAAGAGGTTGATTCTGGTCTTCACCTATTTCAGGGATTTATAATTAGGGCCAAAGCACCGCTACTAACGGGAGGAAAAGAAGCAAGCAGTCTGTAGTTAAAAAATGTTTAATTAACAGTTAAAAATGATTATACAGAAGATACAATTGTAGAGACTGTTATTTGGCAGTTTTTTGGGCAGAAAGAATGCTAGCAGAGGGGCTGGCTGAACTCATGCTCCTGTGCCAACGACCAGGACTGTTAGCATGATGTCCTATCTGGAGAAAACGCATACGTGGGATTTATATAGGTCTTGTATACGTGTTTGGATGGATGTTTATCAGGTCAGCTGCTAGTGCCTCCTTGAAAAAAGAGGGCACGTATTTTAACAAATAAACAGATGACAATGTTAACGGTGTCATGGATGTGAGGGCAAGAGGGAACCACTGTGACCCACCGTGTTGAGTGCCTGAAGCCTTCTGGTACCTCTTCTGGAAACACGGTCAGCAGTAAGACTGGGCTGAGCTTTGCTCTGCCTCGGTCCTCTCCTTCTTTGGGAGGGCTGATCGACCAGTCAAAGCCTGCTGAAATTGGGGTAGGGGTTTCGTTAGCCTTGGATCAGGCCCTCAGCACTGGATACTCTGGTTGCTGGAAAATAAGTAATTAATGGCGCTTTATTTTTCATGTTTCCAAGGCAACACAAAACCCCAAGACAGTGTTTCCAGTACACGAGCAGAAGCTTTTGGCTGCTGAAGAGTTCCCCTCTGGCTCATACGAAGCTGCTGTAAAGGTACCAAAGCTGTATTTTCTGTCGTTACCGTCGATTTACATCCTATAGCCAAAAAGTAACGACGATCAGATGCAGCCGATGACACGATCTGTTCGCGCTGCAGAAGAACTCATTCAATCAGCCGAGAGCTCTTCTGCTCAAACAGATAATTAGTGTTGTGACAAGTGTAACTTTAAATGCCTTGCTTTGGTGGCAATGTTAGGAAGTGTGACAAAAATTAATTTGTCTGCTTTAACCACGGCCCTCCTTGGATTGTTAATGAGAGGAATTCTTGTTAAACACGTGTCCTTTCTGATAGACTCGTTGACAGGTCCTCAATTGGGAAAATGATTTATTAGTTGTGTCATAAAGGGCATGAAAGAGAGGGCTTTCCCTTATTTTCTGCGACTGGTTTCTTTTTATGTCTGTAGCTGATGTAACAGGTCATTGCTTGTGTTCCGGCATAAAATGGAAAGATCCCCTAAAATGAAATGACCGGGGAGAGCAATCCTGGTGAACGCCTTTGCTGCCTGTCGATATTTCTTCTAAATTAATGGGCACGAGGAGCGCATTTAGGTGCTCAAATCTCTCGGGGGAGCGTTCGCAGCACCTTCCCTGGAGGCGACAAAAAAAAAAAATTAAAAAAAAAAAAAATCAATCTGTGCTTCTATTTGGGGCTGCAGAGCAATGAGTTGAGAGAGCCTGAAAATAAGTCCCTACGCGCGCTTTGAAGCACCTGGCTGGGTGTGCTGTAACTCTGCGGCAGGGTGGGGAGACCACCAAGGGCCCGCAAGTCCCGGGGCAGGAGGATGCCGCGTGGAGCAGGAGGATGCTGTGCTAAGCACTCGGGGAGAGCGGGGAGTCGCTCTGGAGCACAGCTGCCAGTGGCTTTCGTTTAAAGCAAGCATTTTTATTTTATGTTTGCATTTTTTATGAATGGCCAGATGGTTTGGTAGCTGGTTTTAGGTCCCACCTTTGACCAAGGGCATGCAAACCCTCCCCTTGTGCTGCTGGAGGATTGCCATCCTGCACCCTCAGCTGGCAGTGGAGGGGGCAAGCGGCTCTGTGTCCCTTCTCCTCTTGCAGCTGGGTCATTCCGCACCCCGAGGAGCGTGGGATTTGGGAGGCTGGAGGCTGAGCGGGCAGCAAGGAGCTGGACTCTCTCAAAAGTTGCTCTTCCCCGACGGACAATCCCGGGATGTCCCCCTGTCCTAGGAGTTGCTTTGAGTTTAAATTATCGTGGGCTGAATTAATGAACATCTTGAAGCTGCATCCTTTCTGTTGGCTCCTAACGGGATGCTTTTGATTCTTCTTTTTTTCAGCATTTGCCAATGCCTCGATGTTCTCCCACCCAAAGGGAATTAATCGCCGAGATGGAACAAAGAGCACAGCACAGAGAGCGGGCATGGTCCAGACCTCACAGGACTAATTATGCTCTTAAAGGGTAAGAGAGTAATCTTTGGTACATGGGGAAGAAAGTGTCTTAGTAATACTACGTAGGGTCACTGGCATGTCTCCTATATTTGTGCGTTTAAAAAAAAGGAGAGAGAGACTTCAAAGATACTTCTTGACCTCAAAAAGATCAGCAAGGAGCTCAAGAAAAGAAATGTAATACCAAATGAGTTTATTAAGTTTTCTTGACCCTTAGAGATGGGGGAAAAAAGAAAGGAAAGATGCACATGAAGGTCTTGTGAAATTCTAATACTACAATACTCTCGTGCACAAACTGAACAGTCTCAAAACAGAGAGAGAGTTCAAAACCCAAGCAAATGAAGAGCGTGGTATGAATTACAGTAAGCGCCATCGCAGACGCCGCGACATGGCAGGTACGGCTGATGAAGAGGAGCCGCGATGGGAAAGGTGAGCGCCCATTTATCGAAATATCAAACTGTCGGGGAGCGGGGAGGGGAACCTTTTGATGCACCTAAATGAGAGGCAGGACAGGGTCAGAGGACTGGCAACACGGAGCCGCTGTCAGCAAGAGGAAAACAGGAAAATAGACTTAAAATCGGTGCCAGGCTAGGGTTATTTGAGGCTGCCAACTCTCTGTATTTGTGGAAAGGGTACTCTGAGGATATCTCCTAGAGATAGCCGCATTCCTCTGGCAAAGATGAGACGCTACCTGCTACGCGGGTCGCACCACCGTGCTGGCTGCAGACATTAGAAGAACCGCGCGGCAGCAGAGCGGTTCCCTGCGGAGGGGCAGGACGGCGGCTGCGTGGCGCCCAGGAGGACCGAAGGTCGGTCCGGGAGAGGATGCCAAGGGCAGCGTGCAGGGACGCGCCGGTCTTTGGGAGGGCTGCCAAGGGAGCGTCTGCCTGCATCTCCTCGTCCTGCAGCCAGCGCTTTGATGGAGTGGTAGCGACCGGTCCCACTGATGCTAACGAGATGTCCGCGTCCTTAGCCAACCTTGGGAAAGACTTCCAAGCCGAAGGTGAGGCACTAATGGCACCTCTGAGAAACAGCTCCCCTACGCGCAGGGTGGAGGCAGGCTCCGCTTGCTGAGGCTGTTGAAATGGATCTTAAGCTCGGAAAAAGACAAATGTCTGTCTCTCTCTTTTTTTTTTTTTTTTTTTTTTTTTTTTTTATAGGCTGTACATCCCGCTTCCCGGTGAGACCCAAGCTGTACGCACACCAGGGAGGCAGCTAGGAACTGTGAAAAGTCTTCGCAGAAAAGCTCTTTTCTAAGAGGATAAGACCGATAGCTCCAGATACAGCTAAGTGGTGAACCATCTCCCCCCCATCATGTTGCAGCTTGCACTACGTATGCATCAGATTTAAAGCAGTGCCTCTTTTTATCAAGCGGGCTTGATAAAACAACAATAATGTACATTCAGTTATATCTCTGCTTAACGTATCCTTTTTTTATTGCCTTGCAGGAGTTCAAAGCATTAGCATAAAACAGGCGAGGAGGCTGCTCTCCCTAAGAGAGCGAGTGCCTGTTTACAAACTCATTTTATTTTCACAATATTCCTTTGTTACTTATTTCAGACAGAAAGCTGTCAGATTAATGCACTCCCTCACGCAGGACAGCTTGCTTTATTGCCTGTTATTAAGATATAACACATATAACCTGACAGGCACTGCCCACGTCTGCATTCCACCAGCGGAAGGCAAATTAAGTAGAAAATGGAGATCTCCAGTATTTCTTAGGGCTAAAGCGATATTAGTTTTTAACTCATTTTGTATTCATAGAGGATCCTGCATATCCGACAGAGTAAACTGTCCAGAGAAAAAGTTTTGGGTTTTTTGGTTTTTTTTTTTTTTTCATATTGGCTACCTCTGAGAAATTCAGACTTGAGAAGCACAGGAGTTATCCAGTCCCCTTGTATAAACAAACGGTTGTCAGGAAAGAATGAAAACCCCCACGTTGCTCGGGTGGCGCAAGAAGCTCTTTAGAAAGCAAATCTTGGGGGAATAGCAGTGCAGGGTGAGAAACTTTAAACCCATGCCTAAAATAACCCAAGGAACAGCTCTCACCCTCCAAACCCCAAATCCTGTCGCCTCCGGAACCGGCTTCTGGCAAAAGCCATCGCAGCTTCCAGAGCAGGCACACACAGTTGCAAACGTTTTTTTTAAGCCTATCGAATTCCTGTTTCTTCGGTGTGCGTACCCAGCTGGCGGCGGGACTCTTGCACCCTTTCTCCTTTTCACGAGGACAGTTTGAGTCGTTGCCCAAAAAACCCCCAGCGAGTCGCCCCGTTTTGCGTTGCGCTAAGTGCCCAGCGGAAGCCCTCGGAAGCCTGCGCGGTGATGCTGCTGTGGGTGCTCGCCCTGCCTGCAGCACCCACCTCTCACCCTAGGCAGCTGGAGAAGGGTCTGGATCGTCCTGCCAGGGCTGGCCTTCCCTGCTCCGCACTCCTCCTCCTCTGCCTCTGCCTCCACCCAGCTTTTGGCTTTGCTCTTCGGTCGCCTTCAGCACTACTGAACAGCTTGGAGGATGCAGCTGCGTTTTTGGATCAGGTGTTAAAACCCATACACTTTACAATAGTGTTTGCCTAAAAACTGTGACTGAAGCCTACTAATGTGTCTTGCTGGATTTCAAATAACAGCAATTGTAAGTGACAAAGTGCTGGCTATTTTTGGTGCAAGTACAAGTAAAAGAAGTGGAATGGCAGAAATGCCTTCCCCATCACCCGCAGTTCCAGTCATACAAGCGATGTTATTCACATTTTTCATTATCATTGACTTTTTCTCTTTTTTTTTTTTTTTTTTTTTTTCCTCCGCAGGTCTGAATTGCTAAACTTGGTTTGTCACAGAAGCTGCTCCAGAAAAGCCTGGAAGAGGTAGGCTGGCTCAGGGACCTCTCACTTTATCCCTTACTGCCTCGTCACCTTGTCCTCCTATACTTTCCAAATAACAACTTATTTTTTTCCAACTCTCCCTTGGAGAATCAAGTCAGTTTTATTACCGCAAATGAACACTAATATTAACTGAATTAACGTGAGATGAGGAACAAACAGAGGCCAGCTTAAAGAAAGAGTAATCTCAACGTTGGGGAAAACACAGAGCAAGGCAGGTGCCCACCTACAACCACCCGAAAGGGAAAACCCGAGTCGTGCCTCTTGCGTATGGGCTTGTAAAATGTGTTGGGATTATTATTCCTGCAGCATCTGGATCAGCTCCCTATTAACGTAGGTAGAAGCCACGCTTTAAAAGCTTAAAATATATAGTTCTGTTTTGTCTGTGTTCCCAGCGAGAAGGTTTTAGTGCTAGGAAGGCTCCGGCTTTATGGGAAGCTGCAGTATATAAGGAATAGGCAACGTGCAGCGGAGAACAGGCTGTGCAATTCAATGCTAAATAGCGGTACACTAAATAAATTATTATAAAGAACTAACTCTTCTTCAGTATAATTACATTTTTTTTTTTTTCATTTCAGAGGAGAGGAAACAGCTTAATTAGATAGAGGGGAAACCAAGCCAGGGAAAGGGAGGTGGCTTTTTGTCCATCGTGCTGCAAACCAAACCCGTGGGCAGAGGTAGAGCTCCGAAGCTCGAGCTGAGCCTCGGGCCCCAGCCCCGTGCATGTCCGACTCCTCCGGAGCAAGGCCGGGACGTATTCACGTCCTTACTCCTCTTCTCCCTCCTGCCCTGCTTTCTGTAGGAACAAACAGGCCTGGGTATAGGTGTCAGGATTTTAGTCTTAGGGCAGCAAAGCTACTGCGAGGGAAACCACTCCTAGCCTGCCAAGAAGCGCCAGGTAGCAGAAATACTATGGAGAACACAGACAAGGATTTTTAGATGCAGTAAATCCCCGTGTGTGCAACTATATAATAGGGACAAGCAATACTACTTTGAAATATTCCAGTATCCCTCAATGTAATAAATATTTTATTAGAGTAATAGAAAAAAATGCATACAGATAACCATAGGATACACACACAGCTGGAAGTTTTAAGGATAAATTTCAAACTTTTCAATATGAAACAAGGTACTCGGTACATATCTCATGGAGATATATAACTAGAAATTAAATAATACAATGCAATCGCATGAAAATGGCAATACAGGAACGTGGACTAGAATTTTGTGAAACAAGAATAGAAAGAGTCACCCTTTGTTGCATGAAACATAACTATATACTTACTAGTAACACCTGGTTTTCCATCTCCCACCCGCCCCCCCACTTGCAAGTGTCTGAAAACACCACTGGTTAGCCACATTGAAAAGCAACTAGCCATTTATAACTATCTATGTACACTATATACAGATCTTGCTTACTTCAACAGTTAGCACGTATCTTCATCTGGATGTGATACTAATAAGGTAATTTGCTATTATTTGAATGCATATCAAGGTCTTTTTTCCCTACAGTGCTACCGTAATGTCATTAATCCTGGTTCTCTCCCTTTATAGTTCTGTGTGTTGTAATAATACTGTGAGATTAAAAAAAAACCACCTCTTTAAAAGGATATGCTTTATGTCACAGGAACACTTGCTCTACCATGTGTGTGGGCAGCTGGCTAAAAGGCTGATTTGACTAAACTCGCCGCTGTAGAAGTGAAATGTGCCAGGTTTAATGTATCTTTAATATATTGCTACGAAAGAAAGCATAGATTTCTCTGTAATAGCAAGCCTGAAGTGTCTGTGTGTATTTTTTTTTATTATAACCTATAGTATTGCCATAAACTTACCAGAATCATATGACAGTAACGGGGTGCGTTAGAGTGCCAGACCAGGTGAAATAGTTTAGAATTGGTTAAAGAGCAGCAGGAAGGAGAGTTACGAATGCAACACTGAATTAAGGATGAGTTTACAGTGCAGCGCGGTAGACAAAAGAGCAAGATAATTTGGGGATGCATATTTGGAAACACCACATCGCAAGGTAGGGAGGTGGTGGTAGTCCCTTTTCATAAGGCCATGGTGCAACTGCATTTCAATAATGCTCACAAATGGGCACTTTTGTTAGTGAAACACACTGACAGGAGTTCAGAGAAGGGCAATAAAAATGCTCCTGAAGGTGGGAGAACCTGGTTGTGAATAAAGAACCTGGTTAAGAAAGATAAGGTGGGGATATAAGGAAATTAACTTCGAAGTCTGTTGACAGAGAGGAAGGTTAGGTGCTTGAAAAGGTACATAAACGTACGCTGCGATAAAACAGAGAGCCGCCTTTGAAACACGGCTATGAAATTATTTCTTAAGAGTAGTAGTGGAAGCCCTGCCTCTTGGACACCCCAACGTGGACTGCGCAAAACTAAAATCCATACTGTGACTTTTCTCTACCTTCCAGCTTCTATTTCTCGCTAGATTTAGAATAACTTATATAAAGGGCAGTAAGAAAACGGATCCAAACCTACTGGATTACGACACTGTCTTAAGAACGGCCGCTTGGTCGATGTGTTATCAGCCTGATTGAAACGCCACGTCTCTGATTTCATCTTTCGTATGTAGAATGATGTTATCGTAACAACATACCCAAAACAATTCAGTGTCGCTGCAAAACTGGACTTTCTCACTGAGCTAAGCTCTTCCTCCTACCTCTGACCACAGTGCCATCGCTCTCCCTCTCTCTTACATTGTATCTGAAGTATGTAATATGTAAACTCCTTTGGTTCAAGTATTAAGGCATTTTAGATTCCTTTTTAAAGGATTTGCTAAACTTCACATGATATTTTTACTTCAACCTACAGTGAAATATAAAGAATTTAAAAACACGTCAGGATAGAAGAAAAACATGCATTAACCACTGCAGTCTTTTTAAAAAAAGCACTTTTCTGTAGTAACCGATTCATTTCCCCCCCCGCAGCAAATGAAATGTATCATCACAACACTGAATTAAGAGTCAAGGAGAATATTGTTGATACGAAGCTGGATACACTGAAGATATTCAAGACTGATGGACCAGAACCTCTTGCATCCATACCTGTGACAAATGAAAAAGGTCAGGATTAAATGAAAGCACGAGTATCTGCTCTGTCAAATTATTACACTCTTCCTAGATGCTAAGCAAAACTTATTGTAATTTTTTTTATTTCTGACAAGCAATTAAAATTTACGAAAATACACTAAATATTTTTAAATTACAGAAACGTACTGCAAAATGCTGACACTGTACGAATGGTCTTTACTTTCAAGGTAATAATAATACAAAAAAGGAGAAAAGTAAAAAAAATCTAACGTTTTTAATACCAATTTACATGGTAATTTACCAGTTCAAGAGAATGAAGTTTGTCATCTGTAAGGGCAATGAAGACTGTTAATTGCTTTTCTTTTTATTACCTTATTACCATACAACATACAAACATTAATTCTTTTTTTCTCCCCATCAATAAGGACTCAATTCCTGCAAAGACACGCTGCGACAACTGCTGGGTGTCAACTGCAAATTTAGTAATGATTCATTACGCTAAGGCAGAGACATGTCTCTTTATACCGTGGCTGGTATAAAGGAGGCTCTGATCTTGGTTGGGGACCCTATATAAACACGTGCTAAAATAATAGTGATTCAGCTTCAACCTACTGGCTAGTCTGGGAATCAGGATCTGATCGCTGCTAGCGCCATCTCCGCCATCACTCGTTGCTTTAACTTCTATCAGGTAATCTTCGTTAAACTGGAGCAGAAGTTCAGCGGTTGTCTTGTCCGTGTTCAGCACGTTCATATTGGTCTGACTGCTGGTCCTGTACAAAACCTGCAGCACAAGCAAAGAGCTGTAGCGCGTCATTTCTTCCACTGGGACCTGCCCTGCAATTTTTGTGTTCCTTAGAAACAGGTTTCAGTCTTGAAAAAGATGGGATGAGAGAAAAGATCTGATTTTTGGTTAATGTTCTAGGGCAGAATTACATTTAAAGAAAGAAGGTAACATCAATCAAGCTCTTTTATTCCAGCTTTAATCTAAAATGGCACAATGTATAATGATACCAAATGAATAATATATTCTGTTGAGTGTCTTAATAATACATTGTTCTATAAATTATCCCACCATTTGGAATCTGTCATTATCTAGATCAGCTTCTTACGCCAATATGTAGTTTGGGAAGGAGAGAACTAATCAAAGTTACAGACTATGTTGGAAGATGTTCTGCAAGTGCTGAGTGATTATTCTGGCTTGAAACTTAACTGCATTCGGTGTCCTAGGTTTTAAAGAATGGGAGCTACACCCGAATGTCACAGCCCGCTGCTCAACGTGATCAGGCCAAGAGGGAGGGATTTCAGAGCAACATCAGCCTCTTCTGTCCTGAAGGCTTGATGAGCCCGAAGAGTCCCCAGTGCCAGCAGCAAGGCCAGGCATAGAGGGGTATGTCCTGGCTCAGTTTAAAAAATAGGTGGATCCAGTGCATTCCCCTGGCAGAGTTTCACAAATTTGACAAGCAGGTAAGCTTGGGAGTTTCCCAGTGCAAAAACCAGCAATCCCAACTCCCCCAAGATAACGGCAATAATGACGAAATGGAAAAAAAACGCAAGGCCACTGGAATTATACACATGCTGCCACCCTCGAGACATGTTCCCTAATGCTGTGCCGTCCTACAAAACGCTCTCGGAGGGACACAGCCGCATGGGTCACTTCCACAGCGACCGCGCTACGGCTGCTCTGATGTTTTCAATGTCCTTTGTTGGCTCTTCTCTTCCTGGCAAACCAACTTTAGTTAACTGCACTGCCCTTGCCTTTTGGGATAAAACCGACCCCTTAAGTGCTTTACTTCAGTCAAATTAACCAGCATTATCGAAATCCAGCTTATCCTTGTGTACTTAGCCATGTTTGCTATCCGTAGGGGACCCTGAAATCGTTGTGGGAGAGAGAGTATGCAGCTTGAAACTCTACGTGGTATGTTTTTAGGTCAGCTACCATCTATGCAACTAGCTGGCTTATCGAAGCTGTAAACATGTATTTCTTGCCAATACAACTCGGAACACGGCATAGTCAGATCTCCAGCATAAATCTTTTATGCAGGATGCGGGATCCAGCTGTATGCAGCTCATCAAGAACATCCTCAGCTATTCTTTTAAATGTACTTAAGATATGTGATGGTTAAATGCCTGTACATTTGTGCGCTGATTAGATTTAGAGTAGATGTAGCAATGTAATTTTGATCAAGACAATGAGCGCGTCCCACAGTAGGTAAGAAGAAAAAGGTTTAAGAATATCAGTTTGATAAATGTGGTGCTAATAAATATACCTGGCCAGCAACGGAAACTATACCCATCAGTTAAATCTTGCATTCTACGTTATGCATTTGGATAAGCGTTGTATATTTATAACAAGTGTTACACACGTGGCAAGTGTTTATACATGTTCTAACATCCAAATGTTATGCATTTGGATTAAGTGGGATCCCAAGAGCTGGCAGCAGTGCCTGCAGCTCCCTGGCTTTGTTTGCATGAGGAGGAGAAGGCATTTAGCGTGCCATTAATGGTAAAAGGACCACGGTTTACAAGATGTTGTTAGAACATGATTTAAACCTATAAAAAGGAGACACTACTGAAACGGTTGAGCTGTGGTACTGTGCATCCTCTGAGCTTAATGCCTTGCAAGCAGACAAGAAAAAGCAAACTGTGGATTGCTTTCAGGTATTTTTCTGGTCTGTTTTCGCTTACCTTATAACCAGTCACCTCGGACTCGTTCTCCATAGCTCTTACTTCCTCCCAGCTGAGGACTACTCTGGAGTCGGTGACATTCCACATAACGTTTCCTGGAGGTTGACTGGGTGCTTCAAATGCAAAATAAAAGCATGACTTTAATTAATTGGCATTAGTGATTTATTCTACAGTAGGAAATAATAGTTCAGGTAATTCACTGTCATTACACGTCAGATGCAAAAGCAACTCAAATGCAGCCTCGTCGTTTGTACACTTTATGGTTCAGAGACTAAATTGGAAAAACAGAAGGAAGGAAAAATAGAATGGCCCATAAATGTTATTTCTGAAGTTGCATTATCTGTTGATGGTCCTTCATTAAATACAGCCAAACAAAAGCATATGTCTTAGGACATGGGTGATCAATTAGAACAAACTCTAATGAAACCAAGGATGGTAACAGACAATTTCTAGTTTTAGGATATTGCCAAGAATAAGCAAATACTTCACAACAGATTTTTTTGTTGGACAATTTTAGTCTGAGTGAATATTCAAATCTACACGCTATGCTGATTTACTTTAATGTGTTTGTAATGTAAAAATATTTGACAGATTTTTTTTGTTCTTCTTTTTACTCGAGGTGTGATTTTGAAGTGCAGTCTGCAGCTGGAACAATAGTGGGCTTCGGCCAAGGAAATCTATTGGGGTTTTTTGCTCATTAACAATCTGAGACTGTTATTTTCAAAAGGAGTAGTATGCGTTTGGCTGTACGCTTTAATATATCTTGAAACTGCCAAGCTTTCAGGGAAGGTGAAGGTAAGTACAAACCTCTTAAGATGCCTCAAGTTGGTTTCCCAGAAAATGGGTCATGCAGTGACACAATCAACGATTAAAATCTTTTCTAAATGTGTTAAGGAAAACAATTTACTGTTGCTGTCACCTAGTGGAGGCAAGTGCTGCTTAGGTGGACCGCGCTACGCTTTGATGCTGAAGGTTCCAGTATTAAACACTGACAGTGGTTTTAAACACTCCTATGAATGTGCTTATGGGTTTTTTTTTCTTCCTCTTTTTCTCCTCTTTTATTTTTAAACTCTTTCACACAGGCAGCTCCCTACCTTCTTTCCATGAGCAGTCAGATCAAAACCCACCTGATTATACTTCTTAACACGAAGTAGACACAAAAATGTAAGAGCGAGACTTAAAAGAATTATTCTAAAGTCAAACAACCGCTCACAGGTATTTTTTTTGCAGTATTTGCCTTGTTCTATATACTAAATAGGATTTAACCTGATGCACTAATAGCCACTTTTTGTAAATGTAAGAGGAGATTGTTTTACCCCTGAGAATGAAGTATTACAGCATATATGAATAGTTTTCACACTGAGATATTAAAGCTGAATTTCAAAAGAAATGAGTCAGACTTTAAAATCCACAACAAAATATTACTATGACATCTGAAAAAATGAAGAGTAATTATATATAAAAACAGTAAGCCTCTATCTACCACTTGACTTATGGAAGTGATTCAGAAGGCTCCAATTTGCTTCAGATACCAAAATTTCCAGTAATCTTCCGTGTTCAGAACTGCAGAACTTAATTTGTAATAGGTCAGATCCTGAACCACCACATCACATAAGCACATGTCCGGTGCTAAGCGTGCAAAAATAGCTCCACAGATTTCTCTGGGACTCCTCAGATGCTTTGAGTCGGTCATATACACTAGTATTTCTCTGAATTAGAACCGATGGACAGAACATTTGGTTGTATTTTAAGACTTTCTAAATATGAAATAATTGTAACATCTTGCCTTATAAACTTGGGCAAGTCTTCCCCAGTTCCTTGCCATTTTATACAGCAATATATTATAAAACAAAACTACGCTTGTTATTTTGGGCTATGAACGTGACTATTTCAAATATAAAAGCAAAGATACTTTAATGGTCAAAGACACAGACTGAATTTTCAATCTTGAAATATACTGCCAAATGACCATAAGTATTTGTGTTTCTTGATACGGCTGATAGTTACTAAGAAGTATCTTGTAGGTCATGTGGGTGAATGTAAATGCGACGTGCACGGAAATCCTTCATGATGAAAAACAGCATCAATCACAAATATTCAAGTTAAGGTAGAGATAGAGCTTGATTAAAAAAAAGCACACATTTGAATGAAAAATCACTTTCTGCTGCAGCAGTACAGAGAATTATTTGTCTTAAGTCGATTCAACTAGTAGTTAGCAAAATCATTCAGATTGACGTTACACTGTACTGCAGTGGTTTTGCTCTCTTTATTCACCAGCAAGATACGTGGACATAATGCAACTAAATTTTTAATTATTTATTTCAAATAGCAGTGATCTTGACTAAGGGCCTGATCCAGCTCCTGTTCACATCAGTGGGATCAGGTGCTGGTCCAGTTCTCATTCACACATCCCAAAGGCAGGTGGTCACTAAAAAGGACTGAAAAATCACTGAGCTGACCAGGCTGGCACAACCTCTAGTGAGCAGCCAGTAGCCACAAAGATGATTAATTAGAGAAAACTATTTGTCATGTGTCAGGTACAGGCAGCAAGTTCCTTCGTATCAGCCAATTCGTGGTAACTATGCCGGTAATATATTTAAACTCTAGCAAATGTTAAGTTAATTTGAGTTGGTTTTGTCCTCAGTGACGGAGTGACACTCGGTTTTGCATAGAATCATTTCTGATAAACTGGCTTATTTCATAATACTGACAACGCGACTACTTTTGGTAGAAGGATGTTAATGACTATTCCAGGGAATTTGACCTTTCAGACAGATTTAATTGTACGTTCTTGTGAGTCTCACTGAAATACTTCAAGATTGATGACCCTGATTCTGAGTTGTATTACAATGCAAGAGCACACTAAAAATATTTCCATTTGTAGAAAAATTAGTGCAGCCTTTGACAATCTGTTCTCCAGCTTCATTTCTCCTTTTTAATAGCAAAGTGGCCTCTTGTGCAATTTGTTCAAGGGGAAACAATGGACATGAAGGATTGCTTTGCAGGAATTGTGTAAGGATCATTGCGTTTCAAAAGCCATGCCCTAGAGAACTTTTAAATATGTTCTAAAAACCTGAAAAATTCAACAAGTCTCTGTTTTTTTTCCTTCCAAATAACAGAAATTTTTCTTTTAAAATTCTTCCAGTCACTACAAGAATAATAAAGGTTCTACGGCAGAAATTATGCATCTTACTTCAGCTCCGCTGGCATAGTTGAGTTTTACTTACTCATCCTGCTGAAGTAGCAGAGGGTAGAAAATGGAAGATCTAGGCTCGATTTAATTGTGTAACTCCTCTAGCCTGTATGAAAATTTAGGTCACTTAGGCATATTATGATTCCCGGTAATGCGCCTATTCTTCATTTCCCCGCAAGTGCTAACACACCATTTTGTCTCTCCCCCCTTTAAAGGCAAGATACTTACGTGTCTTTTTTGTGGTAGCATTTACTGTGGCACTAAAGGGACCTGCTCCAGCACTGTTGTAAGCACGGACAGCTGTGTAGTATGCTAAGTTGCTCTTCAAACCTGTTATTCTTATTGATGTCTCATTCCCTGCAGCTTTCACTCTGTTTGAAGATTCTTCTTTTCCGCCATTATGCCAGTACCTAACCTAGTAGATATAAACCAAAACCATTTAAAATCTTGCGTGGAATGGACTGTTCACCCACAGCATTGCATTTGACTCCTTTAAGTGCATTTTTTTTTCTCAGCTGTAAAAGGTAGAAATACATTTGAAGTTTCAAAAAAGTGTTTACTATGTAAAAAAAATTCTTATCCATCTGCTTTTCACGCTTGCTGCTCTTTTTAGTGTGATCGTAGGAAAAAGGAAACTGAAATATTAGATCTTGCTTGAATTAAACAATGACAAGAGGAAAATCATTACTTCATCATCTAAAAAGTAAACAAGTTAAACTCAGAAAACTATCTTACAAAATAGGTTTCTTTGGAAGTAAATGTAATTCTGAAAAATACGTCAGTTTGAAAATACTGTTAGACAGACACATGACTAGCAGCACAGGAAGCAGAACACAATTTCATTCTGTGTTCTTCATTTTCAAAGATACTTAAAATATCCTTCCTTTTCACGTAGGTGGGGCAGAAAGAAAGATATGCAGTAATCTTTTGTAAATGAGGTATTTCTAGAGCGTAACGCTATAGCTTGTTTGCTTTAATTTTCAAATATTTTTATGAAAAAATCCAATTTAACAGAATCTTGAGTTCAGAATAGTTGGAAAATTTCTGGGAAGAAGGATTGGGCTGGAGAGATCACTTGTGTTTGAAGTCCCGAGTCCTGCGGCCCATCAGCAGAGGGTCTTGCAGAATGTCTTCCCCACAGCCTGGCCTCCATTCACAAAACACTCGATACTGGCCCAGACCTAGTGCCAAAAGCCACAGCTATCCATTGCCCCAGGACAAGAACAACGATGACAACATTCCCCATACTCTGTGGTCATGCAGAAGCATAACACGCGTTGGGTGAAATGCTCAGTCATGCTGCTGTCCAGCAGCCTGCACAACCCTTCTGGGTCATGGCCCTTTACAATACTGATACACGGGAGCGTATTTTAAACGAGCTTACCTCGTAACCCAGTAACCTTCCACTGCTCATCTTCCAGGGAATGGCTGTCCAGGAGACCTCGATGACCGAGGACGACAGACTCGTCGCAGAAACCCCGGAGGGTGCTATGCTAGGCTCTGTATTCAGAAATCAATAAATGAGAGAGCAGCAGCATTGGTGACTGTGGAAATAAACACGTCCGTATAAAAAGTGATCTCATTTCTATTAACTGTGGCTGTATTCTCTGACTGAAACAGCTCATGTTTAATAGCTGGAGGTAACTCAATCAATCTGGAGATAACTCAATCACTTACCTTCTTCAGCTGAAAAAACTGTCGTTACTGAACTAAATGGCCCTTCTCCTTTATTGTTATAGACACCAACTTTGACTTCGTAGGGTGAAAAGGGCAAGATGCTTTCATTCCTGAAGACGTATCTTGGTGTGTCAGGAGAGGTGACCACAGTCTGTATCCATGTCGTGGTGCCAAAGGGGCGGAAAGCAACAACATAGCCAAATCCTTCTCCGTTTTGTAATTCTTCAGGGATGGGCTGTGAGAAAAGCAGCAGACAAGAGAAGTCTGTGATGCTACGTACAGCACTGGACGCGTTTTGCAGGAAGAAAGTACCAACAGACTAACGTACGTGATCGTAACCAGGTTCTGGTACTGCATTTGGGATCATTCCATCAGCAAATTAACTCTGGTACAGCAAGAGCAAAATGTGTTCCTTTGAACCTATTTTAAGGTTTGCACTTCAAGAAGAGAACAACTTTCAGGTATATTCCTTGTTTTCCACTAAGCATACTGTTTTAAGAGGCTCTTCAGTAAATACAATATTTTTCAATTTCACAATCCATAGTTCATAAAAAATTAATAATTACTTACTCAACTATTATAGAATCCAACACTGCCTTTGTACAGTGGCTTATACCTTCCTCTGATGTGATTATGATCAGGTAACCACACAGAGCAGTCAAAGTTAGTAACAGTACGTTAACCTTTTTTTAACTCATTAAAAAGGGGATACATAACATGTAGTAGTATTTGATTGTATTGGCTAGCGCACGCATCCAGAGTTAATGGTAGGAAAGCAAGAACTGTAAATTTGCACGGAAAAGCATAATTCTTTGGCTCAACCTTTGAGCAATATCCCTTCTTCCCCTGCCCTCCTGCCCCCTTTTTAGCGTAATATTTGTTTGAGAACAGAAGCAATCTCAGCCAAACGAACTAAATTTCCTACTGATTGCCACCTAGCACAGCAGGAAAAGCAAAAGAAACAGATGAAAGCAAAAGAGGGAAGGCAAACATGCATAGCTCACATTACAGAACGTTACTGAGCACACATACAGCCTAGAGAAGCTGCTGCAGCCAGGGAAATTAATCTTTTAAGAAGAGTTTGAATGAAAACAATCATTCTCTAAAGAAGATTGCTTGCCAGAAAACTTACATCCCATGTTATGACCAGTTCAGACCTGCTGCCTCCTCCCCCACTGACTTCAGATGGGGGAATTTCAGGAACTGTGAAAAGGAAACGTATAGCTGTCTACACAGTGTAGATACAAGAGACATCACATAACGTTAACCTCATGCTCTGAAGCTAACCCGGTTGCATTCATATTGCTTTTGCAAACCAAGGCAAATGCTTTTGAGCCAGCGTGGGCAGTCCTGGAAAGCCCCAGCCCCTTCCACCAGATGTTTTACTGAGCACTTGAAGAACCTCACTAGCTCACAGACTGAACCCTGGATGCTCATGTTTATGAACTTCTAAAAATTGGAGGCATGCTTTACTTTTTTTTTTTTTTAATAGGGCTAACTTATGCAGATGTATTGGGCAAGGGCCTTATTCCAAGTAAACTCCTGGGGTTTTAATTGATGTGCTCTCCTGAGCCACATGCTTGTTAACATGGGGGGTGTACACTGATCAAACGCTAGGAATGAAAAAAAAAAAACTATCAAAATTAACCTCTTTTCATCCATTAATACCTTCAGACTCTGCAGCACTGCCTGAACTGACTGATTTTGGCATACTAAATACAGCTGAAATGTATTTAGATGTTATACTTCTGTGAGATGTTCAGTAACGCAACATAAACTGTCCCACAGCTAAATGGAAAAATCATGAACAAACTAGTTATAGGCTTTTATATTTGATGGCAATTCCAAGCTTGTTTGCAAAGAGCCAAGGATATGAATGCTCCTTTTTTTTGTTAATATTCAAGACTCTCGAATTAAGAACAAATAGAAGAACCCACTAACCTGCCTCTTCAGTTCTTACTTTTTCTGAGGGTAAACTAGGTTCTCCACCTCCTATTTTGTTACTGGCAACTACACGAAATTCATATTCAACCCAAGGATTTAAATCCACTACTGTGGTTGTGAATGTTTTTCCATCGATCACATCCGGAACTATTAAACACAAGAAGAAAGGAAAAAAAAGGAAACTAAGAACGTGGTGTCCCTGGTCGAAAACATTTCAGCGGAGCCTGTAATAAGCATTGTGTTTTACCTGTTGTAACTCGCTGCCAGCCAACTGAAAAAGGTGTCCTTGCTTGTATGGTGTAAGTGGTTACTGGGCTGTGATTATCTGTGCCTTCTTGCCAGGAGATCTGAGCCGTGGTATCAGTTATTTCATCCACTTTCACGTGTTCAGGGGGCCCAGGTGAGCCTAGAATCAGATTGAAAAATAGGCAAGAGTTTTGAAAGCCAGTACCCTGGAAATCACTAACATAGCAACATAGCAGCGTGGCTTCCCATTTTATCAGCACTATGGGAGGAAGAAAACAATTCAGCTTGGAATAAGAACACTTGTAATTATTGTCTTACGTTCACTAAACTTAAGTCTGGTAATCTATTTCTGAAATACTCTGAACTGCAGCACAAGTGACAGGGTATGTCTGGCCCCCCCCAAGTACCTTTGTTCGGCATGAACCCTCGATCTTTCCAATGTCTTTCACGTTAGGCTTCGATGTCCTCTTTTAATCTACTAATACTTCTCTGTGGGCTGCCAATTTGTTATCTGCGGCTGTTTTACTGTACGCTGCACTGTAACAATTTTTCAGCACAACATCTGATCAGCACCCCGAGCAGCAATTCACTCAGGCAAGCGTTCTGCTGCCTTCTGGAAAATCCTGATTCTGGGCATCCTGGCAAAAATGCTGTTTTTGTCTCATCTGCACCAGCAAAGGGGGTTGAAATAACTCTCGTTCCCTCTCGTCAGTGACTTGAAGGACTGTCAGTGAGAAAAGATATTAAATCAAGATTTACTATATCCTTCAGCTCTTAATTTCTCTGGGAAAAATTAAGCTTCATCCAAAAACTGAGCTAACATACTCCCTAACTGCAAGGCAGAATCACATAATTCAAGTCACAGATGAACTGGGTTTTGCAATCTACAGTATTGGTTGTTTCTGTAATCTACAATACACAAAAGTTAGAAAATAAGATTTATGTTAACTGAAGCTGAAATTTACCTCGTACGATAAGGTCCGCTGCAGATGCTACACTATCCACTTCTGTCTTCACCATGCAAACATATTTTCCACTATGTTTCAGCTGGATGTTTCTAATCATTAAATCCCCTGATGCACTCTGTCGAAATACAAAGTTCTTATTAACGTAAATGTACTACATTGTAATTTAATATTGTGTTTGTAAATGGAAAAGAAATCAAGCAAAAATGTTGGAAGATAAAGTTGCTCAAAAAATTGCACTGGCAGACAGCCTGCAGGACAGCAAGTTATTACCCATCAGCTGCTCCACGGTCATTGTCCGTTATGCATTTTCCTAATAAACATGAGGTAGTGTCCCTCTCTTATAGGAGAAGTAAGCTACAACATGGTGAGCTCATACTGTGAATGTGACTCCTGACTGCTATGAGGAACTGTGAAGAAAATCAGTGCCCTGTGACCAACCAGTTGTCTCAAAACCCTAAAAAAGAGAAAAAAATGTGGTTTCTATGGCCATTAACCAATTTGACTTCTACACAGAATTTCTAAGTCTAGTTAGCACAGATTTTGAAGGAGTTCAAATCTGTAAACAACAAAGCTGAACTTGGTCCATTTTACAGTGTGCGAGCACACTTTCATTTAAAGGTTGTACATTTTTGGACTAAATTCCCCGATTTTACAAGTCTAAGTTCTATTCTTTGTTCTTCATTAAATATTTAATCTTTGGTCATTTTTTTCCCCATTGGTCTCTCTCATGTCATAGCGTGTGGTCGATCTCCTGAATCAAAGGAAATACACATAAAACTTAAGTGAAAACTGTAACTTCATTAGGGCTCCTTGTATACTATTTGTTTTCTACGTCACTGAGTAGAGAACCTGATATTAAACCTTTGGTAGCCAGCATCACTTAAAAAAAAAAAAAAATCT
>VYZW01029235.1:8595-27957 GCA_013401315.1 Balaeniceps rex
ACTGGGGAGCCAAGAACTGGACACAATACTCCAGATGTGGCCGCACCAGGGCAGAGTGGAGGGAGAGGATGTAAGACTACTAGGGTTTTCTAACCTTGCAAAGAACTTCAAGAGGTTTGTAGGCAGGCTTTTTTCAACAACCCAACATGTATTGACTTTTTTCAAGATTGTCAGACCTTGGGATCCATTATTTGGTATGTTTTTCTTTTTTATAGCCATTTGGTTTATGGTCCTCCACTTGCCTGGATAGTACCTGGAGCCTTACTCCCTACTTCCTTTTTGTTTGATGCAACTTTTGTCACTTGACGTGAAAGCTGTGTTAAGTAAGATGTTAAAGACCACAATTAATAATTCTATTTGAGTACCACCTGGTCCTAGAAGTTTCTTGTTATTAGTTTTGTTAACTTAATTCTCTAACCTAATTCATAGTCACCTCAACTTCAGGCAAACCTGCTAGCCTTCCACAATGAGATACAGCATGGACCTCTGTTTGGATTTTTCTCTTTGGTGAATGCTAATTTAAAAAAAATCACTAACTTTCTTCAATAGTCTTGCCTCTTTGAAGGCTCATTTTACATACTGGTCATCAGCTGGCTATGTGTACAGTTTAACATATTTTTGCTCTGGGTAGATTTGAAGACAGTGTTCATCCAGAACTTTTTTCATTTAACCTCCCAGAGTCTGATTCTATTATCTTCACGTAGATGCAACTTTCTCTTTCTGGAATAGGTTGCTTCTTTCTAATACCTTCCCTTACTATTCTACTTAATAATATCAACAACTTCTTATTCTGTCTTAATAAGTAATGTGCACTGATGCTTTGCTAACAGTGTGGTGCTCTTCAGTGTTCTCTTTGCTGCCTAAAAGGATTAAATTTTAGCTATCCTTCTTATCTTCTTTTTTAACAAACTTCCTAACTTTTTCATAAATCTATCAGTATGGTTAAGTGCAGTCACAGCGGTTTTAGATTGATTCTATAGGGATATCAAATTTTAATACACCATATTTGGTATTACAGAGTAACTTGTCAAGTGAATAATTTTAGTTCAGAACCTGCACAGTATCTGGGATGAAGTAAATGGTTTAATTTTCTCTCTTGGGCTATGTAACTTCTATCCTTGTATGCTGGTTTTGGCTGGGATAGAGTTAATTTTCTTCATAGTAGCTAGTATGGGGCTATGTTTTGGATTTGTGCTGGAAACAGTGTTGATAATACGGGGATGTTTTACTTACTGCTGAGCAGTGCTTACACAGAGCCAAGGCCTTTTCTGCTTCTCACAAAACCCTGCCAGCAAGTAGGCTGGGGGTGCACAAGAAGTTGGGAGGGGACACAGCTGGGACAGCTGACCCCAACTGACCAAAGGGGTATCCCATACCATATGATGTCATGCGCAGCATATAAAGCTGGGGGAAGAAGAAGGAAGTGGAGGACATTTGGAGTGATGGCGTTTATCCTCCCAAGTAACCGTTACACGTGATGGAGCCCTGCTTTCCTGGAGATGGCTGAACACCTGCCTGCCGATGGGAAGCAGTGAATGAATTCCTTGTTTTGCTTTACTTGCATGCATGGCTTTTGCTTTACTTATTAAACTGTCTTTGTCTCAACCTATGAGTTTTCTCACTTTTGCTCTTCTGATTCTCTCCCCCATCCCACTGACGGGGAGTGAGCAAGCGGCTGTGTGGTGCTTAGTTGCTGGCTGGAGTTAAACCATGACACCTTGAAACAATCAAGTGTATTGTGTGAAAATACCTTTTCTGAACAAAAGCTACATTAGAATGTAAAAGCTGTCTGGGCAATGATAAAACAGCCCTGCCAATAATGGTTCAAAGCTGCACCAGGGGAGGCTTAGACTGGACATTAGGAAGCATTTCTTTACTGAAAGGGTGGTCAAACCCCAGAATAGGCTTCCTAGAGAGGTGGTCGATGCCCCAAGCCTGTCAGTGTTTAAGAGTCATTTGGACAATGCCCTTTAATGTCCTTTAACTTTTGGTCAGCCCTGAAGTGGTCAGGCAATCGGACTAGATGATCGGTTTAGGTCCCTTCCAACTGAACTATTCTATTCCTATTCTAATATGCATCAGCTCTGCTTGTGGTTTTTTGTTAGGCTTTTTTTTACTTCCTGGGGGAAAGAAAGGGTTTCTGAGTTGAATCCAAACCCTTTTTCTCCTTTTTCTGAGCAGAGATGACATGTTCTAGAGATGAAAAGTAATGTGCAACTAGTGCTGTAGTGAGGTTAGACTGTACTATGCAGACCAAGGCATAAAACTAATTTTCCAGGTATGATATTAATATTATAATGGTCATTTTGGTTATAGCTCTAAGAAATGCTTTAATATCTATACTTTTATTTTTAAAAAAGATTTGTGTCCATTGAGTCTAATTAGATGCCAGCATTTAAAACAAGGGTAACTGGCACAATTATAGCAGTAAATAGATGTTAATATTTAAGTAAAAATAGCCTGCAACGCTTGATTTTACATTAACATAATTTTGTAGATTATTTTTGTATATATATTGTCTCTTTATTCAATATATATGAAAAAGGGTATGGCTTGATGTTCACACTTCTGAAGTCAGTTAATTAAAAAACAACATTTTGAATTCATATCTAAATAGTACTTTTTATATAGCAGTTTGAGTTATCAACAATTAATGTATAGTTGTAATAATAGAGGGCAGTATTATAATTTTTTGTATGTTCCTAAAACGGGCATTAAATATCAAATTTACTGGTGCTTTATCTGAAAAAATTTTAATGTTTGTAAAGTAATCCATGCAAGCCTCCTGTTAAAACTATTTTTTTTTGCTTAGCTTGCAGAAGTCAAAAAATACATTCATGCAAGTAGTAAATTGTTATAGGAGTGCTCTAAAACATTCTCATTTCTATAGTGTTGATGTGTAGCTATCCATAACACTACAATTTGCTGTTTTCCCATAATGATGGAAATAATGATGGCAAAAAGCTTGCCCTTATGAAAGGTTTTGTTTGCCCTGAAACTTTTATAACATTTGTCATTAGCTGATAGCTGTATTGTTAACAAAATACAGGATTTTGAAATCTATTTTTTCATGATTATCTCCTACAATGAACTTTGAGTGTAACTGCTCCCTAATTTTTTTAAAGGGTTTGAAAAGGCAGTACTAATTCTGCAGTAAGAAGAATGACTTTGCAGAGTGTGAGGTACATAGTGAGAACCAAATGCGTGCTGGCCATTTTAGTTCAAGCTAGTTCTTGTCTGATCCCATGGACCAAATGCTCTGTAGCCCCTTGAGCTCATTACATGCTCTCCTGGAGCATGCATCTGATTTCCCATCATTGAGAAGTCAGCAAGATCATGACCTCTCAGACTGTGCCGCAGTAAGAATCAGAGTGCATTAAGTAGGGGGAAGAAAAAGAAATTTGCTTCAGGGGTGTTACAGTTGCAATTTTGGACTACTTGGCCAAGAAATCAGGAAGTTTTCAGAAGGAAAAGAAGGTAATTATTTTCTCATAACACAGTCACAGTTCAGATGTTGTGTACTTCTATACCTCAGGACTTTCATGTTTGTAATCATGCCTGCCCATAATGGTATGCCTGCTTTCGCTTAAGTCAGTGACAGATCTTCCACACTTTCTCTTGTTCTTTTGAATACAAACAAATAAACAAAACCCCCAAAATCCCAAACAAACAGAAAAAAACCCCAAACAAACAAACCCAAGCACCAAAACTAATCATGAAGAGGTCACTGAAGTTCAAGTTAACCTGCACATCTTAACAGAAAAATAACATGTCCTCTTAATAAAAAGATCTTTTTATTGTCTTATTGTACATTTTTTCACGGCTACTGATGCTGGTAGTGATTCTGGACTGGATCCTTTGTCATTGTAAATCAACATGGTTCAACACTTTTTATGTATTAATGTGAAACTTGATCTATGATGTTGTTGGCGAGATGTGATTTTCGCCAACTGAAGAGGTTTCCAAGGGTTTCAATGCTCAAAAAATTCCATATCTATTAAACAACTAATATTGATGTAAAATTTAAAAAGGATTATTTTTCTTCAGAAAAGGAAAAGACAATCAAACATGTGAAGAAAGTCAAAGTTTCAGAAATCTAGAATAGGCCTTTTATTTTAGAGCCATAGGAAAGGACTAGGCAAAGAAAAGACCTTGGTTCAGTAAAGTCTAATATCACTGGTCATAGAAATGAAACAGAGATGTGAAATTACATGGTGGGGTGGTGGTGGTCTCACTCAGTTCAGACATTAGCTTGTTTTGAAGTCAAGTAAATTGCCCCCTCAAGAGGTGGTAGTGGTGGGGGTGAATTTCTGAATGTTATTTTGGCCTAAATAATTAACCCTAACAAATACAGTTAAATCTAATTTAGATATGAGTAATTTTAATATCAAATATTTCTCTAAAAGAAAGTGACTGCATCAAACCTCATTCTATAAGATGGGTGTATTTGAAGTGTATAATGCGTATATTCAAATGCCAAAGATGTGCACTTGATTCACAGAGGAAACCATGGAAGCTTTTACAAGTAATCTTCTTGAAATGTAGGACCTTAAGTATCTTAAAACAAAATATAGTGACAAATATTTTTATATATTGTTTGTCTGGATATTGACCTTCACCTAAATTTATTACTCATCAACTCTTTGACCTGTTCAATTTTAACACCATTTTTCCTATCATAGACAATGCGAGCTAAGAGATGACTGGTATTACACCTAAAGACTATTTAAAAATACTTTCTTGTCAGTGGATCAATATTCCCATTTGTGTCTGATTGTAAAGGGTGGAAGGTAACCCATAAATACGTGGAGAGTAAAAAGGATATTTGAAAGAGGATGAGAATATTAATGCTCTAATAAAGGGGAACAGATTTCCATGCAACTTTTTCCATTATCTGCAAGAAATTTTCTCTCTTTCTCTTAATAGAGATGACTTAATTCATGAAATGTCATTCAAAGTTTTCACATCTCCTTGTATATCTTTAAAACCTAAAAAACTGTGGGGAAAAGAAAAATTAATACTGATCTTGGTAGCTGATTTGTAGGGGTTTGTAGGCTTATTAACAAATTGGCACTTGATCCTGGATATACTGAAGGAACATTGTGAAGTTTTCTCTCATGGAGAATTTGTCTTTTTGTTTCCTTTTACCATAACACCACACAGAGTGTAAAGTAAGAGGAAAATTCATTTGGTGGAAGAAATTGCATGGCTCTTGGCAGTTAATAAAGGCTTATACAAATACTGATACATATAGATTTACTTTGCTGCATGGTGGGTTTTTTTTGTGCATTTCAAGATGTGGAAGTGTGCTAACCCTCTGACTGTTGTTTAAAAATATAGTTATGTATTGGGTGTGGCTGAGATGGAGTTAATTTTCCCCACAGCAGCCCTCATAGTGCTGTGTTTTGTATTCATAGCTAGAACAGCATTGACAGCACACTAATACTTTGCTGAACAGTGCTCGCACAGCATCAAGGCTGCCTCTAAGCACCCACCCACCTCCTTCCTCCCCCAAAGGCCAGGGGGTGGGCGAGGGCAAGAGTTTGGGAGGGGACATAGACAGGACAGCTGATGCCAGCTGACTAAATGGATATTCTATTATTATATTCCATACCATATGACATGTTCTGCAATAAAAGCTAAGAGAAGAGGGCGGGGAGGGGATGGCATTCTTTATTAAGGCATTTGTCTCGTGAAGCAACCACTACGCATACTGAGGCCCTACTTCCCAGGCAGTGGCTGGATGTTGCCTGCTGATGGGAAGTAGAGAATAAATCTTTTTTATTTTCCTTTGCTTCTGCACGCAGCCTTGGCTTTTCTTTTCTTTTAAACTGCCTTTATCTCAACCCGCAAGTTTTTTGTGTTACTTTCTCCCTCCATCCTGCTGAGGAGGGAGAGTGAGAGAGCATCTAGGTGGGTACCAGGTGGCCAGCCAAGGTAAACCCACCACAAGCTAAAAAAAAATCTGAAACTATCGTCTTGAAAAAAAGAGCATAGTTCTTCTGTTTTGTGTGAAATTGATACTACTTTTAGCTTTTACAAATGATAGCACTAATAGTAGCTTTCTTTTTCTGTTTGGGTTTGAGGATTACTTTTGGCAAACTCTTCTTTGAAGCCTGGGAGGTAATCTCTTGGTGTCTTAGTTTCTCTTATGTATCTCCAAAGTAGATATACTTAGCTCTAAATATAACGATTATATAAAAGTAAATGATTTATTATTGTTAACTTTATTCAGACTACAAATAAGTTTAATGTTGTATGGAAGTGCATAGCAGATCAGAAGAGTACTTCTTGGTTGAAAGTGAAAACACTCAACTCTAGCTGTTTTGATTTTTTTTTTTAAAGAGTAGGTAAAACAAATTTGTGCACATGTGTCATTCTTAAATCTACTTAATCCTTTTACGAAATCAGACTGTTACTAGGCAAATTAAGACAAATTGAAATATTGCTAATTTGAACATTAGCAATAAAAAGAATATTTCCTCTGCGTAATTTATCAGGTGATATCATATGAAGCTTAACTTTTATGACTTGAAAACAACTAAGCACCTACATCGAGGGAGGTGATTCTGCCCCTCTACTCTGCTCTGGTGAGACCCCACCTGGAGTATCACGTCCAGCTCTGGAGCCCTCAGCACAAGAAGGACATGGACCTGTTGGAGTGGGTCCAGAAGAGGGCCACAAAAATGATCCGAGGGTTGGAGCACCTCTCCTATGAGGACAGGCTGAGAGAGTTGGGGCTGTTCAGCCTGGAGAAGAGAAGGTTCCAGGGAGAGCTGATTGCGGCCTTTCAGTACTTAAAGGGGGCCTATAGGAAAGATGGGGACAGTCTTTTTAGCAAGGCCTGTTGTGACAGGACGAGGGGTAATGGTTTTAAACTAAAGGAGGGTAGATTTAGGCTAGATAGAAGGAAGAAATTTTTTACACTGAGGGTGGTGAAGCACTGCAACGGGTTGCCCAGGGAGGCAGTGGCGGCCCCATCGCTAGAAACATTCAAGGTCAGGTTGGACGGGGCTCTGAGCAGCCTGATCTAGTTGAAGATGTCCCTGCTCACTGCAGGGACGTTGGACTAGATGACCTCTAAAGGTCCCTTCCAACCCAAAGCATTCTATGATTCTATGATATCTTGGTGAAGATGATAGTGCTTATTGATTGTCAGTGAAAAGTAAGACCTAATGTGTCTCTTGGGACAGCTGCAATATAAATCACAGAACATAAAGAGCTGTTTTTCATCAGCTGAGCAATACTTCCACTGATAAAGAAAACGGAATGCTTTGTATTTAAGGATTTTTAAATGTAAAATTTAGATCAAAAGTTTGCAAAAAGCCCTGAATTGGATCTGCTGAGCTGATCCATAGCAGCTGATGACAGTGGAGAGTTACTCAAGCCTCTTCTGCTGTTTTGCTCCACGGATCTTGATGTGGTGAGTGAGGAAGAAGCAAGCTTGGCTCTGTTTTCCAGGGTCCTCTTGTTCCACCACATGAATTACACTACTTCATCTCAGGAGAGCCAAATAGGTAAAATAATTTACCAGGTAGCTGCTCTACTTAAAACTGCTTCCAATCTACCGACATATTTATGATGTCTTTGAGCTGCCATTGGGTAGTGATTACTTTTGACCCATATCTATCTGAGCTTGACAGAAGCTAGTGACATAGACTGGTAAAGCTTAATCTCTCATTACTGTTCTCTTGACGCTTTTAGTCTGTCTGATCAGATGCAAGTGTGATGTCTAGTACTCCGTGTGTATACGTGATATTTATCACGTTTGAAATATTCATAAAGTTTGTTGGAAGTGGTATTAAGAGATGGGGAAAGAAAGGTATTTAAAACTGGCTTTCATTAGTTCTGATGTGAATAAAAACTCATTAAACCATTGTTACACAACTTTGTCAATGTAGTTTATGCCAGCTTTGTATAGTGAACAAAACTTTATTCCTGATTTTCTTTTCACTGGACTAGTATTTATGAGATCACATGCGATTGTTTTGCATTTTGGTCCCAAGTTATGTAAAGACTTACATGAAGAATAAAGGTGATTAGTAAAAAGAACCACAAATCTAGCACAGATCCACAATTAAGCAAGCTCATAATGATGTGTGGCTGTGGTTTGAATCAGAGTTAGTCATTGTGGTGGGTTGATGGCTGGCTGCCAGATGCCCGTCCAGCTGCTTTCACTCCTCCACTTCAAAAGGACAGGGGGAGAATATAAGATGGAAAAGCTCGTAGGTTGAGATAAAGGCAGGGAGATCACTTACCAATTACTATCACTGGAAAAACTGACTCAACTTAGAGAAAATTAATTTAATTAAAAATAATTTTGGATAGTGAGAAACAAAGAAAAATCAAAACAATAACTTCTACTGCTGCATCTTTCCCAGGATCAACTTCACTCCTTCATTGCCAACTCCTCTACCTTCCCCTCCCTCCTCTAGCCACCACCACCCACTGCCCCGTGGCACAGGTGGGGATGGAGAAGAGAGGGTTGTGTTCAGTCCATAACAGTTGCTTTCTGCCCCTACTTCCTGATGGAGACCACCCAGCAGCCCCCACTGCCAACACCTTGATACCTACACCAGTAAGTACAACCATCTAAAATGTGAGGGTGTCTTGGCAGTCAGCACACTGCCCAGTTTCCCAGGCTGTGTGAGCCATCACTGTTGGTTTCCCAATTTCACTGTCACATGTCTGAGAGAAGATAACTATGGACTTGAGGTTTCTCTGATGGGATTTCTTGTCAAATTACTTGTAAGATCACTGTTGTATAGTTTTCCCCACAAAGTTGTCTACATCCAATCAGCTTAAGTGAAATACATATTTGACAAGTTACAAGTGGGCAGCAGCTAAATTGATACAGGCTCAATTTTGAAACGGCAACCAGTTTTCAGTTTGATAAAGCAACAAATATTTTTATTTTGATGTAACAAATTGGATGTAGCAATAACATTTGAAGAAACAGATTTTTCAGAAAACTTTAAAGACTCCAATCATGCATTTATTTAGCTGTAACAATCAGATTGGTGACTCAACCCACCAGAGATGGGCATATAATCAGAGATGGACCATCAGCCTCAAAAAACTACCCTTGTGAATGACTTTATTCCAATCACTTGAAAGTGTTCTATCTATTGTATGTATTAAAATTGTATTACCTAAACAGGCAATCAGTGGAAAATTGTGATTAGCATTTTCTCTGATAAATTGCTTACACAGACTGATGTTCAGTTGCTGTTTTCTTTTAGAAATGTTACTTTCTCACTGTTTCCCATCTGTTTTTGCCTAGCTCAAAACAAAGAATATATAAGAACACCGTACAAAGAGGTTTTTTATTCTGTTTCTACTTGCATGGCAACTTTTTTTACGTCTGAAGACATTAATATCTTTTCATTAAACTTTTGCTGGAATATTTTGAAATATAGTCATTAACTTGCTATATTTATGACGGGTTGTTCGAGGTCACACATTGCTTGAAGCAGACCTCTATTAACATGTAAATTGCAGTTTCACACCAGTGGCCTCTTTAAAGTCAAAGGGGAAATAAAGTTTTTTAGATTAGAGTTGGACAGTTACCATACCAAGAGGGAGTGTGTTTAGATCACTATGTGTTTGCATGAAAATTGTAAGTGGATTTCTTTCTTTAATCCCCCCAAAGATATTATATTAGTTAAAGATTTGTTCTTCCAGGTGGTAATGCTTTCTGTAATACTTGCTTTTCTATTTTTCCTTGCCATTGTTTTGCTTTTTCTTGCTCCATAAAAAATATAGGTTTGGAAGGACTGAGTCACCAGTTTGAGGTCTTTGTTGTCAAAACAGCTGTGTCATGTAATCAATGATTAATGTTAAAACATGTCTTGATGAATTTGAGTTTGAATCTTGTTCACACAGTGGGCATTCTCACTCTAATTTCTGGTTTATTGTATTGAGAGCAATCTTACTGAAACTTGTCCTTGTGCCAGCAGGCCCTTAGGTTTACCTGTTTATTTTCACCTCTGTCTTTGGGTTATTTGTTTTGTATCTGGAGAATGCAATCACATACTCCTTCAGCCTTTGCTTTATTAGCTGAAACACGCCAAGCTCTTCTAGTAACGTCATGTATGACAGAATGACCACCCTCTTTGTTTTCCTAAGAGGGCCTTTTTGAACTCTGCAACAAGCTAAACCTGGTGTAATTTAAATATCTCACTGCATATAATGTTCTTGATGATCTTACAGATGATTTATTTTGTGGCACTAACTGTTCTCATGATGTTAATCCATATTCAGCATGGTTTCTTTGATCAGGAAAAAAATCCATGGGGAAAAAACCCTGGGGACTAACTACTTAATTACTGGACACTATGGGTGGGTGGTGTCAGCTGAGGAAATTTGTGTAGCTACTTTAGAGAAAATCAGTTTTGATTCACAACAGCTGAGCATCTGACCATCTGCCCCAGCATGTGCTTAAGCATGCTGGACCATCCCAGGACTGATATCTCTCTGGGAACAGAGATGTCATGACTGAGTTTTCTGATGACTTTGCCTATGCTTATGCTGCTATAATGTTTCCCACAGTCTGTATCTTATTTCTTTTTTTAATAAGAAACCTCCCCAGAGCTTACAGAATTTTGTGGGTTTTGTGTAGGTGACTTTCTTTAAACAAAGAGGAAGAAGAGCAAACCAAAGTGAAAAACTAGACCCATTTTTTTGGTTTCATTATGGAAGATGTGTTCTGTCATAGCTCTGCAAACCTTAAGAAGGGGTGATAAAGAACCTAAAAAAAAATAGTTAGACAAGAGTCCAGTTTCCTCTAAAGCTATCAGATAACATTGTATAGTCATAGCCAATATTATAGTAAGTCTCTCTCAAAATTTAAATGGGGGGGAGGGGGGGGTGCACCGGGGAAGAAAAAAAACTCAACCAAAAGAAAATTAAAAAAAACAACCAACCAAAAACCGCAACCCAACAAACCACCCCACAGGATATGACTTTTGAATTTACTTACTGTGCTTTCAGTAACTGGGGTTTCTGACTTTTCCTGTTCCTGACAATAGCAACCTCCACACTGATGAAACTTCACAAGCAGGATTTTTTTTTTTTTTTAAAGCATTCCTGTTTACCATAAGACTATCACTGAAAGCAGTTTGTTTAATTTGTGGTAATGAGAGGAAACATAGAAAATATTTAAAAAAAAAAAAATCACAAACTTAAAACTTGTATCTTATTTTTTATGGTACAATTACGAATTGTGCTTTCTACATGTATAATATAGAAGAAGCAAAGACTTAATTTTAAGATATCTATCCATTAAACCAGCATATGCTACTTTCACTAACTGTACTTTCCATAGAAAAGTATTCATTCAACATGATGTTTTAGATTGTATTAAACTATATCAGAAGGGATGATAGGTGTTAGAAATTCTTTTATCAGGTAATGAATTTATGTGAAAGTGTAAAACACATCAAAATCTCTTTTATTTTAAGTTTACATTTGGCAGGTGCTTTCCTGTTGCATTTGTGGGTTTGGTTTGTTGGTTTCTTTTTTTTTTTTTTTTTGGCTTTTCACAATTCCAGCAGCCTGTGCGGCAATTAAATGTAGGCACAGTCTGTGTTATGTTTCCCTGATCAAGAGCTGGTACGCACGTATGCAGCCTCCAAACTCCTGGATTTAATGTACAGGTCACCCTACAACTGTATCAGGGGATTTTATGTACAAATCCTCTGCAAACAGCTTGTAGATAAAAACAAACCTAAAAACCCCAAGCATGCAACTGTCATGAATGAAACTATGTATTGAACCCTTTCTGGTTCAAAGGTAGCTCAGCACTTGAGAACCTTTAAAAGCAATGAAAATCTAAGATGGGAGGGATTGGGTACTTACAATGTGGCCACAGAAGCTGGCCTTGAGCTGATTAGAATATAGATAGGTGTAGCTACAAAACATTAATTGGGAGAGCAAGAAGTTTCACAATGGAATATGGATGTGTGAGGAAATGTAATACTGTAATAAAAAAAAAATCAAAGAATTGTGTTTGTAACGAGCACAGGGTCCATTCAGGCAGGTCTGAAGAACCTGCCAGGATTACAGATGGGGCTGAAGGTAATGTCTCAAGGCCAGCCTGTCACCCTGATGCAACAAAGTTAGCCTGCACTTGGCAGGATCACTTTCCTTTTTGTAACCTAGGACTGTATAGTAAGCAGTTCCCCAAATGCTTTCTATGCATATTAGACACACTACAGTCACTGAGATATCATAAGAATGTGACAGAAAATTAATTTATAATTTAACCTCATTTTCTAATGAAGAAGCAAAAGATCTTAGCAAACTCATTTAACTGCTGGTGAACAAATTTTGTAGCTGGCCTCAGAGTTCAGTTCAAGTTTCTTTGCTTAACAGCAAAATATAGATAGAGAACTCAAGAAAAAGGAAAACTGAAATAATGGCTTAAAAGAAAAAGAAACAATAATAATAATAAAATAAATCTATTCTGTATCAAATTAAATTCATCTCAGTAGAAACTCCAGTTGCATGATTCTGCAGAAAATCTGGGTCTAATTTTACAGTATTCTCTAATTATCTTAACATACAAAGATCTTATTGCTTTCTCTGTTGTGTTCACATTACAAAAGAAAAAAAGTCATGCAAAAGAAAGATAGTTCAGCCATTCAAAAGTTATTAGGCAATGTTTTGATGAAATACACCTGGTTCTGTAGAAATTAGCTCACTTGTTATTTGTGTACCTCAAACTAATTAACCTTTCCTATATTTTTTGTCTGTTAAGGATTCCTTAATGAGTATATAGTTATAATAGACTTGTGAAATTATTTATGAACACCATTTGTTGCTTGCAAACTCAGTTCTCTAAAATAAAGATAGAGAACAAAATTATTTATTTTCTTATTTTGAGTGTAAATTGCATCCAAATGAACTGCAGTCATCTTTTCCAGAAATGTAAATTAATTTTTCCAAAGCCAGGCCAACTGGTAAATGAATGTGTCTTCTATTTTTTTTCAGTCAGTCACTGCTGAATGAATAGGCTATTAATCTTGTTAATCTATACTCACGCTCTTAACAAGCCTATGTTTGGATTCTTTTATTGTTACTGTAATCCTACTGACCAACTTCCTGAAGCACGAAGGTTCAGAACAAGACATAAGTAACAAATATAACTACAGAGTTCACTCTGATTACAGGTAATATGTTGCCTGGAAAAATGATGCAAAAGAAGTTCTATTTTTTACAATCTCTAATTTGTAATCTAATACTAATTACAGCTTAATTCAAATGTTTAAAATATATGATAAGATTATTGTCTCTGAGTGTGTGGACACTAACTCTTGCTCTCCCCTGAAACAAGATGGGGAGAAGGGGAGAAGCTATTTTTGTGTATGCTCTTAACAATAATTCCTAAATTTTTATTTACAGTACCTTGGCAATGAGATGTGTAGTAATACAACTGGATCAACCCCTTTAAAAACATTATGAATTTTATTTTAGTTTAGTTTCCATTGCAAAACAATAGATAATAGGGTTTGAATATCATTACTAGAAGAAATTTACAAAACTGTGCAAATTACAAAATTGCAAATATGCAGTTGGACTTGTCAAATATAAGCATATACTTACAGTCCTTCAGAAATGCTATGTGATCAGCATGCTTTTTTATTGATGTTGCTGGTACCTTAGTAGCCACATTCTATGTGCATTTTAATATTAGTTAGTTTTAGTATGAAGTGAAAGGCCAGAATTCATTAAGACCACTTCTCTTTATCCAGATGTCACAAGCAGATTCAGTCTCCTTCACTGAAAGGATATTTCTGTATTTGTGCCAACAAATGAATTCCACATGTCACTGGGTAGTGTCCATGGCTGCTTCTAGCTGAGGTCTTCCCACCGGCAATAGTCCATCTCTGTGGTTCAGGTGGCAAAACTTACTTACACAGGAAAACTCTTATGAACCCGCATCAGATGAGTAGAGCAGGCTAGTTGTGGCAACTTTAATTTTCTATCTTACAGTCTTTGTTTAGTGCAGTAGTGAAGCAGGATACACCTTTTCAAGAGAGACATTTTAATATCAAACCTGCTGTCTTGGTACTCAAATCACTTTGCTAATTATTACTTGCTGATGGTGGTTTTAAAATATATTTACAGCTTCAATCTACAATTTTAAAGGAGACATACATTTCCATATTTAAAGATCAGTACTGAAGCAGATATATCCTCTGTTTTTATTTTTTTCTTTTCTTGCAAATAGTGCAAAATTATTATTTACAATAAGATGATCTCCACAAACCATATTACTGAGCCACTGGCTAAAAGCAAGTTATTTCTATGTGTGTGCTGTGGTTTAACCCCAGTTGGCAACTAAGCACCACACAGCCGCTCGCTTGCCCTCCCTGTCCAGTGGGACAAGGGGTAGAATCGGGAAAAAAAAGTAAAACCCATGCATTGAGACAAAGGCAGTTTAATAGGACAGCAGAGGAAGAGAAAAATAATAATAATGATAAAAGAATATACAAAACAAGTGATGCACAATGCAATTGCTCGCCGACCGATGCCCAGCCAGTCCCTGAGCAGCAATTGCTGCACCCCGGCCAACTCCCCCCCAGTTTATATACTGAGCATGACGTCATATGGTATGGAATAGCCCTTTGGTCAGTTTGGGTCAGCTGTCTTGGCTGTGCCCCCTCCCAGTTTCTTGTGCACCTGGCAGAGCATGGGAAGCTGAAAAAGTCCTTGACTAGGGTAAGCACGACCTAGCAACAACTAAAACATCAGTGTGTTATCAGCATTCTTCTCATCCTAAATCCAAAACACAGCACTATACCAGCTACTAGGAAGAAAATTAACTCTAACCCAGCCAAAACCAGGACATTGTGTTTTTAAAAAAAAAAAAAAATTACCTCGTTCTTGGGTATACTGTATTAAACTCCAGATAGGATCATCACAAAGATCAATGTTCAACTGCTATTAAACAAATATCATCTTACCCCAAATTCTTTATTTCCAAAATAAACGTACCCCTACGAATAAAGAGCTCTCCTCTAACAAGGAGATGGATTGTTTCAAAAAGCAAATAGAAGTTTTCAGGTATGGATTTTCTCATCTCTCAGAATAAAAGGTTTTGGTTTATAATCACTAGTAAAAACCACAGAGTACCACTACATTAATTTCACTGTCTTCTTTCCAAATCTAAAAGCAGCAGTTGTGTTAGAATCAGAAAATTCCCAGCTGTACACATAAATTAAATCTATTCACCTGTTAAACCACTTTAAACAAGAAGTGCTATGAAGATACCACTATGCATTGATTAGTTGTAGTTAATAAAATATTGTTAAACCCTTGAAAGTTTATCAGTAATTGAAGAAGTAGGAAAAAGTGTTTATTATTTTGGTGGTGACAAATGTTGTTACAAAGTAATAGTGTTCTTGCTCTTTTTTCACCCTGGGTAATTCTGCTATGTTTTTCAATTTCAGATTCATAAAACTAGATGTTTGGTTTATCTTCTGTTCTTTCAAGCACTAATTTAAAATGCCTTTTTAATACAAGTTAACTGTTCTTCCTTAGTGAAGTGTAAATTCTTCAGATAGCTCAATCTGAGAAAATTTGACCTATAACAGTTTAATTCTTTGATATGATTTTTTTTTTTGACACAGTTTTTATCCCCCAAGAAATGCATGGGAACAGCTATTCAGAAAACAGTGGAATTGTTACTATCAGAAATACTGACACTTTTTCATGAAGTAGTATTCAAGAATTTGTTGCCTACACAGGAATACTTGTGGCCCTATGCTGAATCTGAAACATGTCATAAATTCAATTCAGATCCAAATCTAAACATATTTCCTTGGCTACATTTTTCGCTGTGTCTTAAGTCTCTTGAGTACATGTAATTGAGATTGTCACCTCTGATTTTCTTATGACCTGAAAGGAAACAAAATTGAAGTCAGTGACTGGAAACCAGTATGTGCCTGCCCTATTTGCAGCTAGATGTACTCACTCAGCCTTTTTCTATTTCAGAAAACTCTCAAGCATCTTGGTCAAGCAGAAACCCCTTGAATCAGCTACTGTGAGAAGTTATCTTCCTTAGCCAGACAGTCTGCTCATCCAGACTGCACTGACAGCATTTTTTACTCTTGATATAGTGGCTACTACAAGGATGTTTTTCTGCACTATAATGTCACTTCTACAATTTTAAGTACCATGTTATCATACAGACAGATTATGAGTCCTTCATGGAATCTCTGACTCCTTTTAAATGCATGCCATGTTGTTATATTTTGAGGATAATTATAAGACCTGGGAGTTAATCTTGGAGTTGACAAGATTTAAGCGTTCTTCTTTCTAAAGTTCTGGAAGAGTTTTGCTGGTAGACCTGCAGAAGTGTAGATAGTGCCAAATAGATCATTCATCTCTCAGTACTTTGGTAAGTAGCTGGCAAAATGTCAAAATGAAACCCTAGGTTTAGAGTTACAGATTAAGTTTTAAAGTCAGTATGTGGAAGGCAAATATTAACATCAGCACACTTCTGTGTATAAAATTCTGAAATTTGCAAATAAGTGCTATAATTCTAGGTTGCCTAATATTCAAAGTTGAATGTAGCTGCTTTATCTGTTGGTTTAGATTAGACATGAAACTGGAGCTTGAATTAGAGTTGTTTCTGAATGCATACAGCGGGAAAATACAGCTTGTTTATCAGTTTGCTGCAAATGAACCTCTAAATAAAATACATGCCTGTTCTACTGCACACAAATATCATGGTGTCAGACCTTCTGGTAAATATATATATATATATATATTTATTTTTAATAGGAGACTCCTAAAAATTGTTCTTATATTCTAAGAGAAAGGGCCAAGGACATTGTATAAAACTTTTGAAAATAACCATTCCTTCCCTTTCTGAGCTTAAACTTTTAAATATTATTTAATTACATTATTTATAATAGAACAAAAGTGAAAAACACCATCAGCCAAGTATGATTATTCCTCATGCTTCTTCAATTATTTTTTTCTTTTTTTTTCCTTCCAAAGCCTTTGCCTAGAGAGTCTTGCTTGCGTATTTTCTAGAAAAGGAAGACTATTTTATTCTAAACTGATCCTTTTCTGTCAGATGCTCTAGGTAATCAATGTCACTCATTACTGCTCTTGTCTTTGGATGCTGAACTACTCAAGGGCTCAGATATTGCAGTTTGACAACTCAGGTGTGTAATAATTAGACTATATGCTCCAGTTCTAAAAATGACTTTGAATCTCCAGTCTATGGCATGAATCAGCCTCAGTAATTTAAAACATTTTTGTCTTTTTCCATGTTTCTCACCCCCCCCCCTGCTGAGTTTACATATTTAGGCTTATNATAGGAGACTCCTAAAAATTGTTCTTATATTCTAAGAGAAAGGGCCAAGGACATTGTATAAAACTTTTGAAAATAACCATTCCTTCCCTTTCTGAGCTTAAACTTTTAAATATTATTTAATTACATTATTTATAATAGAACAAAAGTGAAAAACACCATCAGCCAAGTATGATTATTCCTCATGCTTCTTCAATTATTTTTTTCTTTTTTTTTCCTTCCAAAGCCTTTGCCTAGAGAGTCTTGCTTGCGTATTTTCTAGAAAAGGAAGACTATTTTATTCTAAACTGATCCTTTTCTGTCAGATGCTCTAGGTAATCAATGTCACTCATTACTGCTCTTGTCTTTGGATGCTGAACTACTCAAGGGCTCAGATATTGCAGTTTGACAACTCAGGTGTGTAATAATTAGACTATATGCTCCAGTTCTAAAAATGACTTTGAATCTCCAGTCTATGGCATGAATCAGCCTCAGTAATTTAAAACATTTTTGTCTTTTTCCATGTTTCTCCCCCCCCCCCCCTGCTGAGTTTACATATTTAGGCTTATCAGTATTCACTTCTGTTTTATGGGGCCAAACTCTTGTTAGGCCAAGCAAGACTAGCTGATATGTTGCTATTATAAATTAAAGATAAATGAAATTCCTTTAGGGGTTTTGTGAGAATTCAGTGTTTATTTAATAATTCAAGCTGCAATTGCCTTTCTTTAAGATATTAGGAGAGTTAAGGAGTGTACTAGTATTTTCTGGGGAAATTTAAAGAATGTATTAGAAAAATCACCTCTTTTTTTGAAATTATTGATCTTTCCAAAGCTGCAAGTTTTGGCCAACCCACAATGCTATTGCCAGCAGTACCAGAGTTCCTTAAAGAGTAGTGTTATAAAAGACAAAACTTTCTACAGTGATTTTAAAAAGGTAGATTTCTGCTTGTTCTGTAGAAAAATGAAATATTTTTTCACTTTTAATAAGAAAGATCAGCTGTCTCTTTGTGTATGCTAAATATCTTTCCCTCCTTGCTCATTCAAATTCATATTAAATTGTATCACAGGCTCGCTTTGTCCTAAATCCTGTCAGATGAAAATAACTGATTTCTAAATAACCATTACATTTTATTTAATACGTAGGTTTGGGAACAAACATTAATTGATAACATATTCTGCTGATTAAATTAGATGTATGCTGTTTAAAATTTGGTAGATTTACTGTAAAGATTATCCTCATATGAATACAGTGGAGTTGTCTCAGCTCATTTAATGATGAATGATTATGGCTTAGACTTGGGAATGCATATTCTTGTCTTTACTCCCTCTTTCATTATAAATTAATAAATACAGGCCTTTTAGAAAATCACCTTTTTCTTCCTAGGTAGCATATCAATTTCAACACATCTTAAGAAGATATATTTATCAACATCTGGAACTGTATTCCAGGTGGTCTTTTCTATTTGATATAGTGTTTGGGAACTGAATACATAAAAATATTGTCCTGGTTTCAGCTGGGATAGAGTTAATTTTCTTCCTAGTAGCTGGTATAGTGCTGTGTTTTGGATTTAGGATGAGAAGAATGCTGATAACACATTGATGTTTTAGTTGTTGCTAGGTAGTGCTTACCCTAGTCAAGGACTTTTTCAGCTTCCCATGCTCCGCCAGGTGCACAAGAAGCTGGGAGGGGGGCATAGTCAGGACAGCTGACCCAAACTGGCCAAAGGGGTATTCCATAACACTTGACGTCATTCTCAGCATATAAACTTGGGGGAGTTGGCTGGGGGGCTGTGATCACTGCTCGGGGACTGGCTGGGCATCATTTGGTGGGTGGTGAGCAGTTGCATCACTTGTTTTTCCTGGGTTTGTTTCTCTCTCTCTCATTGTTTTTCTTTTCATTACAATTTATTATTTTTATTTTATTTTAATTGTTAAACTGTTCTTATCTCAACCCACAAGTTTTCTTACTTTTTCTCTTCAGATTCTCTCCCCCATCCCACCAGTGGGGGGAGGGTAAGCGACTGTGTGGTGTTTAGTTGCTGACTGGGGCTAAAC
>VYZW01029236.1:7029-20155 GCA_013401315.1 Balaeniceps rex
AAAAGATGAGTTGATTCATTTGTAGTTTAGTTATGTGAACTTGTACTGAAAAGATTGCTTATGTTTTTTCCTGAGTTTCCTTTTTTTTCTCTCCATTTAGGATGATTATTTCAGAAACTGGAATCCAAACAAGCCTTTTGATCAAGGTAAAGTTCGTATGCGTTTTGTGGTTGTCTTCTGCTATTTTGTGATATCCCCATATTCTTTATGCCTTTCTTCCTCCGTCTGTCCCATGCGTTAGTGAAGAACTATGTTCATACTTTCNGTTTTTTAATCCCCATCCATTCCAGTTTCTATTCAATGATGCTATATATGCTGAGGAAGGTTCTCTGTAACCATGACTCTCGGTCTAACATGCAATTTAAAACAGTTATCTTCACGTATGTTTTCTTTCATGTTAAAAACTTTGCTAAATGAATGTCATAAATGTACTTACTGTATTTCCTAACGCTTAAGGGGCCAATTCTTTGAAGCCACTTGTAACGTATGAATTTCGGAGCTGATTTTCAAAAGAAATGTGTGTTGTGTATATGCTACTGATCCAGATCCAGATTCTGTAAATGACATCTTGCACTTCGTCTTGGTGAGTTGTTAAGTTATGGCAGTACTTCAACAATTTCCAGGCCAGCCACCAAAGGATAGGAAAAAAAACAATAAAAAATATTCTAATTGTTGCGTCCAGGATAGCACTGGAAACAACAGCCGTGCCAGGAAAAAGAACTTCAAATTGACAATTTAAAAGGGATCTCAGGTAGCAACTCCACATCAAGCATGCTCTGCTACGTGTTCATAGCTAGTAACAAACTTTTCAGGTGGGATGGTAAGAGACATTCGTTCCAAATGCCATAGATGAACAGCGCTGGAAACATTAGTAACCCTGATGGTGCTAGGTGTGGTGGGTTGTATTTGATAGTTAAAGTCTCGTCAGTAAAAAACACTCTATGCAAAGAAATCTCAGCAGTCCGTCCTCCGAAAGACAGATACAAAAAGTAGCTCAAGCTGATAGCATGCCATAATTTTGTCCTTAAAATTAGAATATTGTATTTTAACTTTGCTATTTGTTATATTTGTCACTCTGACACTAAGATTCTGGAACGCTCCATACCGGAGCACCCTCAAAAAGTGTAATATGGAACCAGTTGGGTCTTAAATGTCATTATTTCTTAAAGCTTTCTAGAATGTATTTTGTTTCAGGACAAGTGTTAAAAATTACCTTTTGCACAGCTGCTTTTGATTTGGTAGAACCAGTTATCAGCTGTTTGATTGTGGAGGATAACAACACACAATATACAGTGCAGGTCATTAGCTTCTCTGCCTTTTGACGGTTGCTCATTTTTCCTGTTTGTAATGTTCGGTGAAGCTCATATAACTCCTGCTTGAGAACACATATGAGGTGAGGATATTACAGCTGTAAAATCACAGGTAGGTGGTAGACTTTTTCCATTGCTTAAGGCATTTTTAGGATCCTGGATTTCTTTGACTAGCTTTGGTTCATTATTCAACATCATGCCTTTTAAATTGCGTAACGCTAGTGTCCTAGAAATGTATTCAAAATGGTACTCTATAAGTTTCAATCTACTTCTGCTCTGAAATTTGTCGGGATTTTAAAAGATGTTATCCTAAAGTCACTTAGGAAGGAATGATCATATGCACGGTAACTACAATACAAATGAATTTCAGTCCTGTAGCTCCACTGCACCGTCCTCCTCTCTTTTGGATCCTGTGTTCAAAGTTACATGGCATTCAAGTTGAGTGTGAGGCTTCCATTGCCCCTCAGGATGCGAAATGGCTATTTCGATGTATACTTGTTGTGATTTTACATACAGAAAATGTATTCCTGCGAGCAAATTGCTTAGGCGAATTATTGAGCAGGCAGATAACTTTTTGGTTTTGTTTGTTTTTTTAAAAAAAGAGTTCACGGTGAAACAGTCACAATGTGGTACACAGAGGGAAACAAGAAATTGGAAATTACATGGCCTTCTGCAAGCGTGACTTATCTCTGGTGTCACTGGGATGTAACCAGTGGATAATGGTTAAAGAATAGTAGATAATATCAATGTTGTGTAATTGCAGGAGGTGCCCAATAGTTAAGTTAGTGACTAATTTTTTACTGACTGCTTAAAAGAGAAAAAAATACGCAAGTCGTGTTACAGAAAAACATTTTTATGGCTCTAGAAATCAAATATTATGAAATCATACTTGTGAATCATACCACAAAGAAGAAAGAGTGAATCAGTTAAGAAGGAGAAGGAAAGGCGTGAACAAATGAATGAAGGTGTAACTAGATAAATGACAGGCCAGCGGAGGAGATGAAACCACAGTGCTTGCTTTATTTGCTTTCAATTTGAGCTTTGGCGGTCATTTATTTTACAAACAGGAGACATAAAAGAGAGCAGCTTTGCTGATCAGAGGTTTGAATTTTCAAAATTGCTAAAGTGTTTAGGAAGAAAATACCCATTGGAAGTCTCTGAAGGTGCTTTTAAAAATTTCACTTTACATCTATTTCTGTATTTCACTGCCAGACATGTTCCTTGTATTGTCTGTGCGTAGCTCTCAGGAATATCATTGGGGGCTTATACATGTTAGAGCTGAAGAGCGTAGATTCTCCGTCTTTATGGAAACAGAACTTCAGCATCAAAGGAAAGGGAAAGATGATGTTTTTGTCAAGGCATATATCCACAGAGAGACTTTTCAAAGGCGTTCGAGGGATTTAGGATTACAAATCCTATTGACTTCAAATGGAACTTACATTCCTACCACTTTCAGAGCCCTTGTGACCCTCTGTCTTCCCAAGAGGGAAAACAAAAAGGTAAATCTTGGAAAAATATTGCAAAAAGATTTTAAATTGACATACTTTAAAACTATCTTGTTCATTGTGTTAATGAGATGTCTGACTCTGGGCAAAACCACAAAGCATTTTTGGAGAATCTAAAATCACGCATGGATACCTTGAAGCAATACAAACAGTTGTACATCTGTTAAAGATTCCTGTCTCTACAAAGAAAAGGATCATTTCTCTTTCAGTGTAAAATTTCTCCTAGCCTCTGGATAGTCTGTCGTCAGAAGGCAGAACACAGACTAGGCGATGCAGTCTGAGCGTGATGCTCTGCCTTGCACAGAGATCTGTGCACTGCTTTTGTCTCATTTAAATCATACAAATGGATTTTATTTGGCCAATAGGTCATTCTTTTTGACAAAGAGGTCACTACTCTTGGCCGTGGTAAAATTCACCCTGACTAGAACGTTAAAATAGCCACTCATACCTTTCTAAAGAGATTTCTTACACAAAAAAATTACCTTAGAAAACTGTTGCTTGGTTTAGTTACATATACATGGAGCTTGTGGGTCTTTAGCCACTGACCCCCGTGGTGTTGTCACCCAAAAAATGAAAAGAGAAATCACATCATGTTGCTGCTTTGGGCCTTATGAATCAGATGCTGCAAGACTAATCCTTGTTTTATATATACATATAGGTATATACGTGTGTAAATGTATATATACTATGTATATGTGTATACAGAGAGAGTACCATTTACATAGGAAGTGCTGAGACGCAGGAAGGAAGGAATGCTTTCTTCCTCCATTCCAGGTGTTTTCCACCACAGGTTTAATTTCGGTCATTTTCCATGCAGAGAAAATAGAACAGTCAGAAGAATTTGTCCTAGACCTTTTATGCGGTGCAAGCTGCAAGAAAATTGTTTAATCTGTTATTACTCTTTACTTCTCCATACTCCCTGCCCTGACATATTTTTTCCATGTTGTTCCTTTTGGCTTTAGGGTGTTTAAATGCCCCCTATGCTCTTGTATGATTTTGGAGATGGAAAAGCTTTTGGTTTGTATTCTTTGGGGTTCTTGTATCCAGAGAGCCTGTGCAGCTCCTGCAGTAAGGAGCCCTAGCTTGCTCCTGTGAACTCAGTAGCAGCTTTGTGTTTTCACCACACAGTGGTTATTTTGAGAGATATCCCAAAGGCAAATCTTAACCTCACAACACCAAGATTCTTCCTACAGTGATTGAAGAGAAAAAACTTCTCCAGTGGGTGAATGAAAGCAGACAACCGCCTCTCTCCCTGGGTTGTATGGGAAATCTGAGTCTAGCATCACTGAGCTAAAGCTAACTCGTGTGAATACCCACTCTTTGGGACAGATTTACAAGTTTTTCATGTTTAAAATCTATTTCTCAATTCTAAATGTAAAATCGTGTTTGAATATTCTAATTGTGAAGTCTTTATCTGGAAGGCAGACTGTAGAATCACGATGAAGGACGTGGGAGGGCAGGGTTTAGAAGTAAGGGAAGGTGGCTCGTACCTGCCAGCAGTGATCTCGCAAAGGCAGCTGGAGGATTCAGTGTGTTTTACAGATTTAAAAAACAACAGTAGTCAGAGGTTTTGAAAATCAGCAGAGTTCTGCTTCTAGCCTTGTACTTCATTTGCATCTTTTAAAGAAGAGTCTGCTGGGTCCAACCAACTCTACATTCTTTTCTAAAGAAAAAAGCTAGCTTTATTCAGCAGGTTGAATTATTTAATTATGCATTTTAAAACGTTAGCAGTATAATCAAGCTGTCTGCTTTCTGCTTGCAATGCGGAGAGGAATATCTGCATGTATGTCTCAAGAAAAGAAATACCTTGTTTTGTAAAAAAGCATACATGACTTTCACTGAAACAACCCCTGGAGAGTCACACGAGGTACCTTTGCATAACGTGCCTTTTCAAGGGAAGTCAACTTGAATGGTTCAGCTGTGTCTCGGAGGGTACTTGAGTGATCAGAATTTATTTTTAGCCGAGCTACCAGCCCAGCTTTTTATTCATCTTGAACGCAGGAGAAACCAATGCAAAGGTGAGCATCTTACCAACTGGGCCAAGCTAACGAGGCATTCGGACTGCAGAAGGCAGGAGAGCGTGTAGCCTGAAAATGATTGCTAGTCATTAATATTGAACTCAATTCTGTCAGAGTTGCAGAAGCCAGAAAGCAGAAGAGTGGAGCGGGCAAGTTAGTCAGGATTTTAAAATATGAATCAAAGGGTTGGTTTGGGGTTTTTTTTTTTCTGACAAGGTCATTTGAGAGCTCTTAAGGAGCTTGACAGCAAACTTGACATGCTTTCGTAGTCTTCTCCATCTACACTGGAGAAAGAAAAGAGGGAATTGGGGAAAAAGTTTAGTGTAACATTCTCAAGTCAGAGATTTTGGTATGGTAATTAAATGTGTCTGATATTCTGCACCTATTCAGACTTGCCAGAAAATTAACTCATGAAGACTTTATGTATTATTGTAAGTGAAAATGACTAAATAAAAACGTAAGGTTATTAATTGAAAATTCCTGCTAAAAGCCACCTCTGAATAGCTGTAGTAAATTCTTCTACAGACAAATAGATGTTACTAATTTTTATGGTAAGATGCACAAATAAAGAGTACGTTTTGTTAGGTTTAAAGTTGCTGGAAACAGTCTGGAATGGTGTCCAATTTGCTTGCCATATGGCTTGTTTTAAAGCACTGTTACGCAGAACATGGGAACTGCGGAAGTAATGGGATGCACTTTGTATTGCGGATACGTAAGCTCTGAACCCAAAAGTGTTTAGACCATTGGGCTGCCGCTATTATTAACAACAAGGCTATAGGAGGAGTACGGGGGGAGAAAAACTTGACTGTGTTGTAGTGCTGAACTTTTTCCCAAACCTGTGCCTAAGACCATCCACTGAACTGGGGAATTTTTGCTCAAGTAGGTGCAAGTTTCACCCTTTCCATTTTGATTGTAACACTGGCAGATGATTGCAGTAGGCTGAGCTGGCCTGAGTCTCTTATCCTGACCCTGCCTTCTGCACGGAGGCAAAGGGACTGGCTAGAAACGGAATTTTACCCCTCACTGGTGTATTGGGTTTGCGTGGCAAGGTTTTGGTAGCGGGGGGGACTACAGGGGTGGCTTCTGTGAGAAGCTGCTAAAAGCTTCCCCTATGTCCGATAGAGCCAATGCCAGCCGGCTCCAAGAGGGCCCCGCTGCTGGCCAAGGCCGAGCCCATCAGCGATGGTGGTAGCGCCTCTGGGATAACGTAGTTAAGAAGGAAGGTGGGGGGGGCGGAACCCAAACCACCAGGACACAAACTGCATCTGGACTGAGAATATGTGAGAGGAACGACCCTGCAGGCACCAAGGTCGGTGAAGAAGGAGGGGGAGGAAGTGCTCCAGGCACCGGAGCAGAGATTCCCCTGCAGCCTGTGGTGAAGACCATGGTGAGGCAGGCTGTCCCCCTGCAGCCCATGGAGGTCCACGGTGGAGCAGATACCCACCTGCAGCCCATGGAGGACCCCACGCTGGAGCAGGTGGATGCCCAAAGGAGGCTGTGACCCTGTGGGAAGCCCACGCTGGAGCAGGTTTGCTGGCAGGACTTGGGACCCTGTGGGGGACCCACACTGGAGCAGTCTGCTCCTGAAGGACTGCACCCCATGGAGGGGACCCACACTGGAGCAGTTCATGAAGAACTGCAGCCCGTGGGAAGGACGTTGGAGAAGTTCATGGAGGACTGTCTCCTGTGGGAGGGACCCCATGCTGGAGCAGGGGAAGAGCGTGAGGAGTCCTCCCCCTGAGGAGGAAGGAGCGGCAGAGACAACGCATGATGAACTGACCCCAACCCCCATTCCCCGACCCCCTGCGCCGCTGCGGGGAGGAGGTAGAGAAAATCAGGAGTGAAGTTGAGCCCAGGAAGAAGGGAGGGTGTTTTAAGATTTGATTTTATTTCGCATTACCCTACTCAGTTTTGATTGGTAGTAAATTAAACTGATTTTCCCCAAGTCAAGTCTGTTTTGCCTGTGACAGTAATTGCTGAGTGATCTCCCTGTGCTTATCTCGACCCATGAGCTTTTTCGTTGTATTTTCTCTCCCCTGGCCAGCTGAGGAGGGCAGTGATGGAGCAGCTTTGGTGGGCACTTGGCGTCCAGCCAGGGTCAACCCACCACAACTGGTGATAGAAATCCCAAGTGTTCCAAGCTGCTGGACTTCTCAGGAAAAGAAGCTCCTGATCAGAAATAGTCTGAAGTTTCCCCCTTGTCTTCCAGCCTTTCTCTTTATTTTCACTGTCTTTATTCCCAGTCCTCTTCTCCCGTAACTGAGAAACCTGGACAGGGATATTACTTCTCAGGGCTTTCATTATCTGCCCTGGGAGGTGGAGGGGGGGGATGAAAAAATTCCAAAATCCCTCTTCCACCGTACTGTGTGAAAATCTTCATCTGTCTGAATCAGACCTGTCAGTGACTAACTCTAATGTCAGACACGCTGGTGCAGACTCGACTGTCATTATTAATTACAGACATGAACTCTCTATCATTTCAAAGAATTCCCCTTGAGCGCTAATGAAAGTCTGAACTGGCAAAATACCCTCACTTTTGAAGAGGAAACACTGCTTTTGAGTGGATTGTGGCCTCCAGCATAGCATAGCCTATGACTTTCACAGTCCAGCAGCCCCATGGAAGTGAATTTGTCAAGCTGAGAGCTTTATATCTAGAGATGGATGTATTGGTATTCATGCTTCCTCTCCTTCTGCACTGAATTGTTCCTGTGTCTTTCCAGTGTCTAACCGGCAAATCCAGACTGCAGGAACGGCCTCCTGCAGCTGTGCAGAATAAAGTTTGCCTAAAATTCATAAGCCTTCCGAAACAAAAAGGATGGTAATAGGAAGCCTGTGATGCAGGATGAAAATCATAGAACCTGCAATTATTTTTGAACATGTAATTTTCTGTTAGCCCAGTTAAGATGTTCTTTGAGAAAAGCCCGAATAAATTCCTTTCAGAGAGTTGTTTAGTAGTGTACACATCTCTAGCCACAAATATATGTTAGTTTTATAATAAATGTTTTCTATTACTGCGCCTCAGATGGCAGATTTCAATTGAATAACTTACTTTGCAATTTATTTTTTGACTGTGGTTGAATTAGTTTGCGAGGCTTATTCATAGGACAACTGCACGTGAATTATGTTTGTAAATCTTCAGTAAATCAGTACAGTTTTAAAACATGCTAACTGCATCAACAGAAAACAGTAGCTAAGATGCAGCACATGAAATACGCTGTCTTCCATCAAATGCTTTTCAAGCACATATGGCTGCTCGTATCCTCCAAGCAGATGCACGTGGGTCTCTGTGTGTGCTAGAAGCATAATATTAAATTCCTTAGAAGCTTGTAAGCAACCAATTTTGTCATTAAATATGGCATCAGGTGTGACAGAGATGGGGTCCCTGTCTGTGACTGTATTATGGCTTTGAACTGAGGCAGTGATCGATGGGTTGCTTGTCTAGAATTTTATTAGCACTTGGGGAGCGCTTGTTAGTTTTGTCAATAATGGTGCTGGCTTTCTTTTAATATCTCTTACTTCATTGACGATGAAGCAGACATGATTTTTAAAGGGAAATTCATGCCTCCCTATGCTCATCCGGCTCCCGTGGAAGTAAATACATTTTGGGGAATATCACAGGGCCCAACCCTGCTCTCATTGACATGACTTAGTGAGCAGGGGTCTCCTTCCCTTTGCTTCGGTTCAGTATATAGGAGTTCATTTTGGGAAACCTACCAAAACCTTTAATAACGAAGTGTTTGAAAATACACGCCGGCAAAGCTTCCTTCCTTATTTGCTGTAAGAGAGCCCCCAGTTTATTATTCAAACTAGCTGCTTAGTTTGTATTCTGATTTAACCAGGCCAAACCAATCAGGGGCAAAGTCTCCAGCTTTGACATATTATTTGACTTAAATATTGGATGGCGTAGCAGTAGATTTATACTGCATGTCAGAGTGAGTTTTAAATCGCTAGCCAGTCAGAAGAGTAATTCGCACAGTATTTAAACATGTTTATATACTTGTGAGTTAATAGGTGATTACTAACTGTCATTTGATTCTAATTGAAAAACAGGAACTCCTGTGGAGAATAAAAGTAAAAGGCGGAGTGACAATGGCCATAAAAAGGTATAATGCAGAATTTTTAGGAAAAGAACATCATAAAAATAAAGAAAAGTTATTTCAAAATCAGATTTCAGTAAACTGAGATTTGGTAAGGCAGAAATTAGAGGAAGAAAAATTAGGATGATTGGCATTTCCTCAATGTAAAGGGCACAAACACGAACTATCCAAAAGCCAATTATCCATTGGTTAACGATAAGGCTCTTAGTGACTGCAAGAAGTTACGTGAAGAAAGTGCAACTAGGTTGAACTTTTAAGAGAGCACAAAAAACTCAGAAAGCCAAGTATGAAATGAGATGTTTGGGCAAGGATTTAAGAATAACGATTTTTTACAAGTGTATTAGAAGGAAAAGAAAAATCAAGAAAAATGCTGGCTCACTACTCAGTGGAGGGGGATGCTTATATAAAGGCATCACTGAGAAGGCCACACCGTTGTTACCTGTCTTTGCTTTGGCGTTCGCTTAAAAGGTCGGCTGTGACCAGGTGGCTATCGTAGTTAATGTCTTCAGGTGTAAGATTCTGGATTGGGGACAGAACAGGCTTGAGTAACTTAGATGCTTGCAAATCAGCTGGAATTGATTTAAGGTTTAAGTGAATTGGCTGAAATAATTGTAAAGATACTAAACGTTACCTTTGAAAATTTATGAAATTGTAGAAGACTGGGAAAGAACAAGCAGCATGCCTATTTTTTAAAGTTAGAGAAAGGAAGAAAACTGGAAATTATATCCCAGGAGTTGAACCTGAAATCCTGAAAAAAAAAGTACTGGAATAAATATTAAAGCAAATATTTGTTAGCATCAAGAAGATACGGGGATGAATAAAGCTGGTATGGATGTCAAACGAAACTGATTTTCTTCTATGACATTTACAGGCCTTGAAACTCGGGGATAAGCCTGCAGTATCACATATCTTGACTTTAATAAGGCTTTTGACATTGGCTTACATTACTGTCTTACAAGCAAGTTAAAGAAATATTGCCTAAAAGAAATAATTATGAGGTGGATACAAAATCAGTTGGAAAACTACATTCTGGTAGTAGCTGTCAATGGTTCAATGTCAGGCTGGAACGATAAATTGAGTAGTGTTCCTCTGTGATCTCTTCTGGGTCCAGTATTATTCACCATTTTCATTAAGTTGTAGATCTTGAAATTAGTATGCTTATTAAATGTAGCACGGCAATAAAATTCACAATAAAATACTTACGAAAGTAAAGAAATGGTCTGAAAACAAAGGATAAAGTTCAGTCTGGGTAGATGCAAAGTTCTTTACTTAGGTAAGAATAATCATCTGCACAAAACAGGATGAAAAACAATCCGATAGTAATAAATTCGAAGAAAAAGGGTAGGGGATTACAATGGATTACAAATAGAACATGAGTCAACAATGCCATTCTGTTGCAAAAAAGGCAAATGTTGTGCTGGCATGTGTAACTACGAATAATCCTTCGGCTCTAGTCAGCGCCAGTAAGACCTTGGCTGGAATACATTGTCCAGATTTGAGTACCAGGCTTCTAGAATAGTATGAATCAACTGGAAAGTGCCCAGAGAAAAGTAACAGATATGATCAGAGTTGCAGAAAATTTACTCTGCAAAGAAAGACTGAAGGAGAGGAGCACCTCCTCTGTGGAGAGAAAACAAACCAAGCAACCAAAACAACAACAAAAAACCCCCGAAACAACCCACAAATCCCATTTTCAAATACGTAAAATTAACCGCAAAGTGGAGGAATTGTTCTCTGTCCGTTGTGGACACAACAAGGAGCAATATGTTTACATTGCAGCAAAGAAGATTAATTTTAGCCTTTGTAATGACAGCAATACTTAAGCATTGGGAGAGATATTTTAAAGAGGATTTAGAGTCTCTGTCTTTGAAGGTGTTCTGAAACGTGCTAGATAAATGTCTTGCAGTTGGTGACACATTGATAGCTGATCTAGCTATGGAGAAGGGGAAGGGAATCAGCATCCTTCCCAGAATTGCCTTTCTAGCACTGCGATTCTGTGATTGTATTTCGATTAATGGAAACCAGCTAATCTCATTGAAAGCACAGAAGAAATGCTGAAGAAGGTATTTCTTAAATTAGGTTTCCAGTCAAAGCAAAGAAGGGAAAACAAATGAATCGGTATCCTTGACAGACATTTTGGCACCACCTGAAAAAAGTACAGGTTCTCATTTGATGGGAGTAATGTGCATAAACTTCAAGACAGATGCTAACCGTGGTTGTCACGGGCTTGCAAACCTCCATGAATGTAAAGAGGGACTGGCAAAAGGCAGCCCATTTTCTGTGACTGCTTCTCCCTGCCTCACTTTGTTATATAGAGCCAGAAGGACTTCTATGGATGAGTCTGTACTTGGGGCAGATTAGTGGGGTTTTTTGTCTAGGCAGGAATAAAGGTCATGATCTAACCCTAAGGTTAAAGATTTGGATGAAAATCAGTTAACTGTTCTCTTTCAATTCGTTAGATAAAACATGCCAATGCATCTGTATTTAGGAATTAAATCTCCTTCTGCTATAAACCTAAGTGCCTAGGTCATCAAAACACTAACTGAATCACAGCTATTTTTCTTCCTGTTCTTATTGCTTCAGATTAAACATATTTGCATAAAATAAGACTATTTCTGCTCTAATCTGATTGCTTGCATTCTAGCTTTGCAGTCCTTGGTCATTTGGAAAGTTACTTTAAAGTACAAAAGGTGCTAAGCAGTACACAGCAAGATGAATAAAAAAAGTTTTCATATGTATTCCGGTGGTGCTCTGCAGTTAGAAGTTCCCTAAGTGTAGTATGTTGAAAATTAGTGTCAGTTTGGTAAGCATTGTTTAGTCGTTTAATCACGTTCTGTCTTTTCTCCCTGTGTCCTCTGGTTGCAATATATCAATGGACCTTGTCATTGATAGGTGTCTTTGTGCCGTCAGTTATTGCCCAACAGTTTTCTTTAAAGGTCTTGTCGACTCTACATACATTGTCCTTAAAGTATAGGGACAGGAAAGCTATATCTGAAGACCAGAACTTGACTTCCACTGTCTTTCTTGAAACCTCTGCTTGAGGATTTGCTCTGTTTTATCCAGGGGACATTAGGAAGCAGCACTGTTGTCCTATACATGTGCATCCTTGCCGTGCCTCTTTAGCCATACAAGAAGGATGCATACAGATGAAGTGCTGCCCCAAAATCTGGAACTGTCGTGTTCACTTTAACCACAAGGCAAGACAGCAGACTCAAATTTGTAATATAAGTAGTTTCTGTTCCTGGGATAGCTTTAATTTATAAGCTGAGCAATTGATTCACTTAGTCCCTCACATTCAATTTTTTCCTTAACAACAGATAAACAGAACTCTGTGATAAATGGATGTACAGGTAAGCAATCCTAGGGATCGTTACACATTACAGCAATCTTTAATGCACTGTAAGTAAGCATTATTGTAATTATTTTAATGTGATACATTAGTGTGTTCATGGAGCTTCTCCTTTTTTTTAATTGCTGGGGGTTTAAAAAAAAAATAAGAAAATGCGTGTAGTAGTCTCTAAGAGCAAATATATCTTTGCTATGAAGGCTCCAGCATCTAAGCCTGTTTCTCCGTTCAGTGAGGACCTTTGTAATGATCTTTCATATTAAAAACCCAGCAATGAAAAGTTGCTGACACAGGCCGCAGAAGTCTGAAAAACTGAGAAAGGGAAGAACCCCTGCTTTTCATAGTGTTAAATACAGACATCTAAGAAAAAACGTGCCTGCTTCTCTCTCAGTAGACCTTAAAGCTACCTAAGAAAGCAGCGTTAGCTAAAAAAAAGTAGCCATGATTTATTAATTCTGTTCCGAACTCTAGCACTAATGTTTTTTACGGTTATAGTAAATTCACTCTAACCCATAAGACCTATTTAACCTCAAAATCCAGATTACACTTAGCTATCTCAAAGGAGAGCATGGTGCGATAATTGTGTACTTCTTCTGTAAGCAACATTTCCATCTTTGTTTTTATCAGTCATCGCCACCTTGCATCCTTGACATTAATTGCAGAACTGCAAAATGTCCATACTTCGTTAGCTGCCGATGCATTTGTTTCTCTCCCTCCCTCCTGTTTTTTCTACAATTTGCCTGACGTACGAGTGGTGTGAGTCACACGGTGATTGTCTGCATTATGCGCTTAGAAAGGCATTATTTTTTTATGTCGTTTTTCAAGTAGCATTGCTGTTTAAATTTAAGCT